>SRPZ01000429.1:0-20303 GCA_018360255.1 Claviceps maximensis
CTTTTTAAATAACTTAAAGTTAAATATAGGCCTAAAATATAGTAAAGGTAGACTAAGAAAATATATACTATTAGCTTTAGCTTTAGTAATAATTTTCTTAAGTACCTTACTAAAGATTACTAACTTATTATTATTAAAGTCTTTACTGCTTTTAGTAAGGTTTATATAAGAAGGAGTTAAAGCTATTTTCTTACCTTTTTAATTAAAAGGACTTATCTTTTCCTACTTATATTTATATAAAAATAAAAGTCTATAAGAAAATAAGGCAAATTTTTTTATTATAAATATAGCTTTTTCTTCTATAAAAGGCATTATAATCTTATACTTAACTAATATTATAGCCTTTATTTTTATAGGTAATATAATAAGTAATGTTTTATTAAATATTATAAAACTAATTTAGTAGTTCTCTATAAAGAATTAACTTAAATTTAGATAATAATATTATTATAGAAATATACCTAATTTCTTTAGCCTATAGGGGAAAGTTAGATATAATAAAGATAACCTATTTATCTATATAATCTTTTAAAAAGAAACTATAAGATTAGACTATTAAATAAAACTATTTAAAGATTTTATAATTAGAGTTTACTAGACTTTATTGCCTTCTTTAGGTATATTTATTATAAAAAAGTAAATAAATAAATTAAAAATAGGCTATTAATAAAAATAATTAATAAAAATTACTAGTAAAAGTTAATAAGTATAATATAAAAAAAAGATATAAAATTAGAAAAGTTATATAGGTAAATATTATATAAATTTAGCCTTTATTTATATAACTAGACCCTACTTTTATAACATTAACTTTAAGCTAAAGTCTAATTAGAGGGGGGATAATTATTATATAATAAAGTATAACTAATTATAACTATTATAGTAGGGATAACTCTAAACTAAGAATCTAGCTAGAATTAGGCTAGATTATAATAGGTAGAATTAGGACTAATATAGTAAGGTAGTTAGCAACTATTATTAAAGTATTATAGATTATACTATACTTTATAGCAAATTTACTACTAAATTAATATATAATTTATAATAAAATTATAAGGGAAATTAAAAAGGAAATTCTATCTATAAATAAGGCATTTTATTCTAGGGAAAAGAGGGAGAGGGGCAAGTCTTAGTCTAGTAATAATACTAGTCCCTTATTTAATTTATATTTAATTCTGACTATAATCTTCTTGCCTAATCGTCACTGTTATTCAAGAGACTATCGTAACAAATAATCTCCTTTTTACTTTCTTATTTCTTACCTTTTTAGTACTAATATTTTAGCTTTATTAAATAAATTAATATAATTACTAGAATTATAATAAGTTTAATTCTCCTTTTCCTTTTAAGTAGAGTAACTAAATTAATTATAAAAGAGAAAAGGTAAGGATAATATAATTTCTTATAGTAGGAAATTAACTTATATTTTATAAAAAAAGCTATTTATTATTAGTATATTAGATAAATTTAGTATATTATTCTATTAGCTATTTATAAATACTTAATATATAATACTTTTTAATATTATTTAGTTTTTATATATACTATAAGCACTCTATTAAACTATATTTAAATTAAATTAGTTAACTATAGCTTCTTAAATAATCTATTTAAAGCTACTAAATAAGTTAATATTTAAGTAATAGTATTAATAGCTATAATTATTTAGGGTTTACTAGCTATTAATAAAAATATAAACCTTAATATTATATAATAAAGTGTAACTAATTATAACTATTATAGTAGGGACAACTCTAAACTAAGAATCTAGCTAGAATTAGGCTAGATTATAATAGGTAAAATTAGGACTAATGTAGTAAGGTAGTTAGTAACTATTATTAAAGTATTATAGATTATACCATGCTTTATAGCGAATTTACTACTAAATTAATATATAATTTATAATAGAATTCTAAGGGAAATTAAAAAGAAAATTCTATTTATAAATAAGGTATTTTATTCTAGGGAAAAAAGAGAGGGGGGTAAGTCTTAGTTTAATAATAATACTAGTCCTTTATTTAATTTATATTTAATTCTAACTATAATTTTCTTACCTAATTATTACTATTATTTAAAAGACTATTATAATATTCTAAGACTTCTACTATATAATTACCTTAGAAAATATTATAGTTAGACTATATTAATAGCTTTATAGTAGTAGTTATATAATATTATAACTAAATAAATTATTATCTTAAGATTTATAGTAAAGTAAAAGTACTACTAAAAAAGTAATAATAGAAAAGTAAGTAGTTTAATAATAAATTATATAGCTTAAAGAATTATAATACTTTTATATTTATAAATATAAACTTTAAAAAAAACTATAGAGTTATTAGACTTTAGTATAATATAGAAGTAAGTAATAATTATTAAATAATTTATAAAGTAATTAAGAAAAAAAGATTAAAGTAAGTAATATAAAAAAACTTAGTCTAAATACTAATCTTAAAAAATAAGAAAATTAGATTAATAATTTTTAAAGAGTATTTAATAGAGTACTTAAGTAATATTATAAAGATTATTAAAAGATTATCTTAGTATATAATTATATAAAAGTTAACTATTAATTAAAATAGAATTACTTTATTAATAAGAAACCTAAGAAAAAAAAATTAAAAAAATAATTAAAATAGGTTTATTAAATAGACCTATACCCTTATTAAAGATTTAGATAATTAAGAAGTTTAACTAGCTTAATAACTTAAAATTACTAAATAAAAAAAACTTAAAGCCCTTAAGATTTTTATATTTATTTAGACTTACTTAAGAAGTATTTTCTATAAAAACTAGAAGTATAAAAAGTACTTTAGTATTTTATAAAACTTTAAGAAAAGCTATATAATTATATTAAATTATTAGCTATAATTATACTAGAAACTTAAGAAGAAATAATAAAATTAGCTATATATTTTTAGAAAGCTTTATAAGCCTAATAAAAATATAAAAAACTAGTAAAGAGTTTAATAAAAATAAGTAATTAAATACCTCTTATAAAAAGAAATAACTATTAAGGTAAATATTATAATTTAAAAAAGAATTAAAGTACTAAGAAGTATTAGAAAAAATATAACTTAAAAAGAACTAATAATAAGTATTTAAAGAAGAAAAATAATAAAATAACTATTACTTATTACTATTATAATAAAAAGGGATATATTTAACCTAATTATTTAAAACTTATAGTAAAGGTAATAAATATAATAACTAAAGAAAAAAAAAAAGTAAAAGTAAGAAAAAAGAAAAGATTAAGTATAATATTTAATACTTAACTAAAATACTACTAAGGGTAGTACTTTAATTTAAAATTAAAGCTAAGGTTTAAGTATAAAAAACTTATAAAGTAAAAGTATATTTAAATACTTATACTAAGATTAATATAATTAATTTAGCCTTAGCTATAAAATAAGGGCTAAAGAAAAAGAAAGAAAATAAGTATTTAATTAAAATAGTAAATAGTAAGAGTATATATATAAAAAATATATAAATACTACTACTATTTCTAGTTAACTTAAGAGAAATATAGAAAGAAGTTATTTAATAATATATTAGTATTAATACTAAAAAAGAGTTAATTCTTTTAGAAATACTAACTCTTAAGAATTTAGATATTTTCCTATATTTTCTTATATATTAGTAGTAGTTTAATTTAAAGTAGAAACATTTTACATTATTAAACACTAAAAAATTCTTAAAGAAAGCTATTAGAATTGCTCCCTTACGGAGTAACCTTAGCGTAGCTAAAATGGATGCATGCTATCCTATTAGCTACACTAAGAAGGGTATAGGGTAATGTAATAGCCTATAGCCCTATATATATATACCTCTACTTATAACACTATAGGTAGCTAGATTCTAAATATCTATATACTATAACTTTTAACCTTATTTTTTATATCCTTTTTATAGTACTACTTTAATTTACCCTACTTAGTAAAAACTAATACTAATTAGTAGTTATATTTAGTTATAAACTATAGATTAGACTAGTAATACTAAAGAAATAAGCTTAGAGTATCTCCTTACTTATACTATAGGTAAAAATACCTATTATTATAGAATTTTTACTATTAAAAAAAAGGCACTTTTTATAAAAAGAAGCTTTAGAAAACTAACCTCTATAGTTAGTAGGTTCCGCTAACTTTTTTATTAGAAAAAGACCTTTTTTTTTATTATTTATTATAATAAACCCCTCTTTACTTTTTTTTACTTATTTTCTTACCTTCCTAGCTACTTTAAAGGAAGAAAAACCTAAGTTTACTTAACTAAGCTAGTTAACTATTATAAATTCTATAATTTCTAATCTATTAATTATTATTAACCCTACCCTTATATATTAAATTCCCTAAGAATAGTATATATATATAATAATAACCCTCTCTAGAGGTATATTAATAAATAAATAAGTAATATTAATAATTTATACTTAGTAATAAATTTAAAATACCCTAACCTTAATGCCTTACCTTCTAATCTAATATAATTTATATAACTTATTTTCCTAGCTTAGAAAAATACATAGGAAAACCTAGTAGACCTCTATAATGCTTTATTTATTAAAATTAATAATATTATTACTTATTAAATTTAGTACTACTAACTTAAAAATTAGGGAGTAAAATATTTACTTAACTACTTTTAAAATAACTTTATAGAATAAATATTAGTAAACTTTAAAAGAATTAATACTTTACTCTAATAAACCCTATAAAATATACTTTAAAATAAAAGAATTAAGCTATATAGAGAAATAAAAGCTAAAATTACTAAAACTCTATTTACTACTAAAGAGCTAGTTATTAATAATAATAATAAAATATCTAGGTTACTATAATATATTCTATAGAGTATATATATTTCCCCTATTACTATACTATTATAAATTCCTCCTTAAAGTATTTAAACCCCCCCTACTATAATATAATATCCCTTACTACCTAAAAGACTAGAATCTTAGTATATATAAATTCCCCCTACTACTATATAATACCCTTTATAACACTAAAAAGAATAAACTTAGAAATAGTTACTACTAGTAGTAATACCTTATAAAAATAGCTATAAGGAATATTAAAAAAAGCAAGACTTTTAGTATTCTTTATAACCTACTTCTATAAGTACTATGCCTAATAACTAAATCTAATAAATTATTAGGAATATTATAAAAGGCTATAATAAAAAGAATAAATATAGTAGGAAAATATATAACTTTATAACCCCTAAAGTTAATATTTTTATTAACCTCTATACTAGATATAGTATTCTATAAGAAATTTAGCCTAGAGCATTTTCTATTATACTTATAAATAATACCTTTATATTCTACCTTAATAAACTCTCTAGTAGTTATTTACCCTTTAAAGAGCTTATAAAATATATAAAAAAGCACTTTAAAATAGAAAGTAACTAGTAATTCTACTACCTTAAATAGAATTATATATCTTTCTATAAAATTATTATAGAAAACCCTAGAAAAAGTAAATTAAAATGCTTAGAGCTTTTTATTATAAACCTTAAGAAAATCCACTATAGTCTCTTCCCCTTAACTATAGTTAATATAGAGCTCTATAGCTAGCTTATTATAGCTATAAGCTTAGTTTCTAAGTGTAAATTAGCACTTTTTAACTATATACTAATATTTAAAGGCATGCTTAGAAACCTTAGGAAATGCCTATATATAGATAAAAATATCTTATTATAGTAGTAAATAGCTAAGACTATAGACTAAGATAAATATAATAAAGCATTATTTATAGACTACTATTATAAATAAGCCTATAATAAACTATAATTCTTATCTAGAAAAGGTAAATTCTTAAGATTCCCTAAGAAGTACTTTATTTATAGAATATAGGGATATTAGTTAATAAACTACTTAAAATATAAGTAATAAAAAGCAAAGAATTATTAATAAAAAAGTAAAAACTATAAAAACCTACTAACTAATAGACGTTATAATACCTTTTTATAGGTATTTAAAGGTATTATAATAGAATTTAATAAAAATAAGAATAAAGCCCTAAATTATATTAACTACCCTACTTAGAAAGCTATTAATATATACTTTACTATAGAGTAAGAAATAAATTAAGGTCTAGAGTTAATATTTATATAATTCTTTATATTAACGCTGCCTTTAATAAAAAAGCCTACTTTAAAGTAATTAGTATTACTACTTTAAACGCTAATTTCTAAAGGTTCTCTCCTCTTAAAAATACTAGAAAATAATGCCTTTAAATATACCCTTTCTAGTAATAATCCCTATTAGTAAACTAACTAATTAGACCTATAATGCTTTATATTAAAAGAGAGATATACTACTAAGGTATTCTAAGGAATTATTTTAGATACTAAAGCAGTAAATATATTAATAGTAGAAATTAGCTAAGTAACTATATTAATAAAGCTAATACTATATTTAAAGATTAAAGCTACTAATTAACACACTATTAACTTTAGAGCTAGATTAGTAAAATCTTTAGATTTCCTTTATATATTAATAGTCTTTAGTTCTATTAACTTTTATATCCTTAGCTTATTAACGCTATTTTTATACTATATTATAAATATAGATAGAATAAATATAAAGCTAAATAATATTAAAAATCTACTTATTTAAGGTAATATAAAGGTTTTTATTATATATAAATAGAGATACCCTTAGTAGACCTTATAGGCTACTAAAGTAGAGATTTTCTACCTTTTAAAGTAGGAAATTTACTAACTTTACTACTATTTTAGCTACCCTTCTATAGTAAGACTTATAAAGCTACTATAGTATATTAGTAAGGAAATAATAGTAGTAGCTATTAAAAAGCTTACTTAGAAATATTATTAATACTAAATATATAGTAAAGCTTCTAGTTGTAATGGATTCGAGCTTAATGCTCGGATCTAGGCCGGAGCCTGGACGGAGCTATAGTAGCGGTAGGTTATATAACCTTAGGGTATATATAAAGACCTAGATATATTAGGGTAGAAGTCTTACTAATAAAGGGAAAGAGCCTTCTTTCCTTATAGTTAATAATAACTCTATTATTACTAGAAAGTAGTTACCTTCTAGGCTAAACTATAATAATTATTAACTATTACTTATAAATACTTTATAAATAATAAAAATAGGAGTAATAAATAGATTTTAACTATATAGGCCTCTTAGCTATAATAAATAAAATATAGAAACTATTATACTTATAAGAATTATTAGTATAATAAGTAGTATAGCTTAAAGAGCTATACTAATAAATACCTATAATAATATCTATAGTAGGACTAGCTATATTTAATTAGGCTCTAGTAGATCCCTTTGCTTAAGAGAGAGTTAAATATAAACCCTTTTTAATAGGTATACCTTATAATAGTAATAAGGTAGTATTCTAGGCTTAGTAAAGCCTTATAGCCTATAAACTATAGGCTAACTTAGACTTTATTAGTAATAACTATAATAAATAGTTCCTTATATACTAAAACTTTAGTTTAAAAATATAGGTATAGGTTATACCCTTTTTTAAGTTAGGAGATACCTTTTATTATAACCTTAACTACTTTCTTAGGTATTTTAATACTATATATATAAACTCTTACTAAAAAAAGAGAGCTATTTCTAAGCTTAACTAACTTAAATAATGCTTAAATAAATATTTTATAGACTTTTATATTTATTTTAAGTAGAAGCTAGTTTTTATAGAAGAAATTAATTAGGCTAATATAGTTAAACTTATAAAGCTCTATATTATACTTAATAAATAGATAAGGGACTACTATATTAGGTAAGATATACTATATATAGACTATAATACTATAGTAGCCTATTACTATAGCATTGCTTTTAATCTTAACTTTTACTATTTAGAGAAGAAGGCTAAGGCTTACTATTACTAGCCTCTAAGCTATAATATTAAAAGGGATATTATAATAATAGGCATTAACTTAATAGGCTTCTATACTATATTTAGTGCCTTCTAATTAAAGAAGGGCTCTATTTAAGGATATACTTAATAAGTATTATTTAAGATAATAAACTAATAGAGAGCTAAGAAATAATATCTATAATATAGGGGTATAGAATACTATATCTTTAATTACTATATACTTTTACCTTATTATCCTACTTAAGGGGTTAATATTTAGGTTTATAAACTTTTTAATAAGAAGGTAAAGTAAGAGAAGGTAAAAAAAGATAATCCCTTAGTATAAGTCTCTATAAAGGGGGTAATAATAGCTATATTATAAATACTTATATATACCTAAATAATATAGAAATAAACTATAGAGATATTAAAGAGAATATAAAGATACCTCCCTTTTTATTACTAATTCTCTATAATAGCTTCTCTTTTTTAATAGTATAGGTAAATAGTAAGTATAATAGTTTTATAGCTATAAGTAAATATATAGCCTAAAAGTATAGCTTTTTATATATTTTTCTTATATAACTATACTTAGTTTAGATAGCTATAGAGGTTACACTATAACTACTATATAACTCTAGCTAAGCGCTATAGGTTATATATATAATATACTTTTAAGTAAATATTAATAGCTAGTTATTTCTAGTCTTTACTTATATTATTTTAGGGCTTATATATAATTATATTTTAGGGTTACCTTAGCTTACTTAAAATAATATTATATTATATACTAAAGAGTAGTTACTAACTATAGAGATATAGAGTAATTTCTAGGTCTATGCTTCTAACTAAAGAACTATAGAACACTCTATATATATAATTCTAGAATTAACTTATACTACCTTAGTCTATAGGGTAAAAAAAATAAGAATACTAGTATAGCTCTTAGCTATAAGCCTTAAAGAGATTAATACTATCTTATTAGTATTAATAATACCTAATCTAGCACCTACTAGTAATCTTATATCTAAGCTCCTACCTTAGCTATATAACTTTATTAACCTCTTTAATAAAGCTAAGGCTAATACCCTACCCCCTTATAGAGATAAATTAAATTATTATATTAAGCTATAGTAAAGTAAAAATAGCTCTATATAGAAGCTTCTATAGGCCCCTCTTTATAATATACTATATAACTACTTATTAAAAATATAGAAATAAATTATTAACCTTATAAATAAGGGCTAAATTAAAGCCTTTTTATCTTTAGCTATAATACTAGTACTTTTAGTAAAGAAGGTAGGAAAAGGGTAGTAGTTTTATATAAACTACTATATTCTTAATAAAATTATAGATTAAGACTACTACCCTCTTTTACTAGTAAAAGAAATACTATATTCCCTAGCCTATATATATTAGTTTATAAAGCTTAATATTTAAGTAGTATTTTATAGGTTATATATTATAGAAGGAGATAAGTACCTTACTGCCTTCTATACTAGGTTTAGCTTCTTTAAATAGCTAGTATACCTTTTTAGCCTAGCTAGTGCCTTAGTAACTTCTTAGTAGTATATTAATAAAGCGCTAGGAGATATATTAAGTAACTATACTATAGCTTACCTTAATAATATCCTTATTTATATAAGTAGATTATAATAGAATTATATATTCTATATATAGAAGGTTCTTAAATACCTATGCTAAGCTAGTTTAAACTTAAATATTAAGAAGTATAGCTTTACTATAAAGAAGGTTAAATACCTAGGATTTATTATTTAAATAGAATAAGCCCTATACTTTAACCCTAAGAAAATTACTACTATTTATAACTAGAAATCCCCTAAATATATATAGAGAATATAAAGTTTTCTTAGGTTTATAAACTTTTACTATAAATTTATATTAGACTTTACTATAGTTACTAAACTACTCTTAGCTTTAATAAAGAAAGGTATACTCTTTTTATAAATAAATAAATATAAAGCTACCTTTTAATAGCTAAAGAATATATTTATTTCTTACTTTATTTTAGTATAATAGAATTCTAACTAGAATATAGTAGTTAAGTATAATATATTAGGTAAAGCATTAGAAGGTTGCCTTTTATAGTAAGATACTAAGAGTATTCTTTGCCTAGTAGTATATTACTCTACTTACTTTATACTAGCTAAGAAGAATTATATTATTTATAATAAAAAGCTATTAAGTATTATATTTTACCTTAGAGTATAGTTAGCTAAGCTATATAGGGTAGTATAACTATTTATAATTCTAATAGACTATAAGAACTTAGAGTATTTTATAGCGCTATAAACTATATTTAAATAGTAAGTATAATAAGTAGAGTTCTTATCTATATTTAACTACTATTTATAATACTACCTAGGGATATAAGCCTCCTACCTTAATATGCTTTTCTAATAAAAATAAGATATATAGAATAAGGCCTTACCCCCTTAATATATTCTTTAGCCCCTAATAATTTTATATATTACTAGTATAGTAAAACGCTAGTTAGGCTCTATATATAAGGACCCTATATTATATAATTTATTATTATTACTAGGATAGAGAACGCTACCTCTAGGCTAGTATATCTTTACTAATAATTATATAGCTAACTTATAGAACTAAGGTATAGTATTAGATAAGTCCTACTAGGCTAAGCTAAATAATATTATATATAGCTTAAGGAGCTTCTCTAATATTACTGCCTTATAATAGTAAATTACTAAGTATATAACTAATGCTTATAGAGCACTCTCCTTCTATAGCTATCTTTAGGTACTAAAGTATAAGCTACTTATAATATAGTTAATCTAATATTCTTATAACTCTTTAATACTTAGCTATTTAAAAAAAAATACTACCTTCTAAGCCTTATATTAGAAGTACTATTAAAATAGTATATTTACTAATATAGCCTATTATATATATAATTATTACTACTATAGGGGGTAAAAGAGCTAATGCCTATAGTAGGGCTTACTCTAACTAATTCTAGCCCTAAATAGATACTAGTCTTAGATATTTATAAACTTTATAACTAATTTACTAGTAAAAAATAAAATAAGGCCTAGATACTTTATAGTAATTACTAACTAACTCTCTAAGTATATTTAGCTAGAGATAATAATAAGTATAAATACCCTAGCTTATACTAAATATTTCCTTTATTACTAGTAATAGTTCTATAGCTTTCTCTTTTAAATTATATTAAACTAAGGCTTAAACTAAGTAAGTGGATTTTAGTTATTTTTATATAATCTTACTAGAGTATACTATTTACTATTAATAGTATACTACCTATAGACTAATAGTAATACTAAATATACTAACTAGAAGGTATAGGCTATTCTCTATATAGTTATAGCCTTTTTATAGTTTAACTAATCTAATTACTTACTTATTTATTAACTTATACTTAATAATAGAGTCTTATTTATAATAGAATTATTAGCCTATATAGCACTTTATAGCTTTAATATTAATTTAGTCTAATATATACTAGCTTTAGTTAAAAGCCTTATATCCCTAAAGGGTTAGGCAACCTTATTCTTTAAATATATATATAAAGATATATAACTTATATAAGCTACTATTAACTTTATATAATAATGCTAGTAGGATATAGCTAATTAATTATAGTATTTAGCTAAGTAGTATTAAGTAAGTAATCTTATATAGCTTAACCTTTAGTATATTTATTCTAGCTAACTAAGTAAGAAGCTTAACTAAGTTATAGCTAAGTACTATATTATAAAAGTGCCTTTATCTCTTATAGTTTATCTTAATATACCTAGTGGTATATACCTAGTCTTTTATATTAACCTTATAAAGTAAGCTTCTAAGGACCTATTGCCTTTATAGGTTCTATTAAACTCTTAATTAAGGCTATATCTTTTTCTTTTTAACTCTAACTCTAAGCTTACTAAGTTTACTATAAAAGAAATTCTTATAGCTAAGAATACCTATAGATATAGGTAATAATATAATATACTAGTTAAATAGGTAGGATATATATAGTTAATATAGAAGCTACTAGAAAACTTTCTTAATATAGAGGTATTAGTATAATTTAAGTTATAATAGGGTAATCCCCTTATATATAATAGACTATAGTAAATAGTAGGAAATATTTTATTAACCCTATCTCTAGAGGTAGTGAATATAATATATAATAATACTATAATATAATATAATCCCTTTTATAATACTAGTTAGGCACTAGCTATTACTTATTTACCTTTAATAACTTAAGGGAGGGGGGGGTTTACTTTAAGTTCTTAAAACTATAAGGGTTTTAGTTATAAGTATAGGCTAGCTTTAGTTACTACTAAAGATAGTAAATAGTAGCTTCCTACTATATAATACCCTTATTATAGCTATAAGCCCTAAATAAGCTAGAAGTAATTACTTTACTATAGTATAATATTTTATAAAGGGTAGTAATAGGTATAAAGCTAAGAGTAAGTATTAAGGTAATAGACTACTACTTTATAATAGCCTATAAGTTAGTAAACTACTTAATATAGTTCTAAAAGTCTTAGATTAAGATAACTTTTATTACTTTTTTATTACTATTAGTAGAGATAGTAAAAGTCTTAATAGTAAGGTCTTACTTTATTATATTCTTTATATTATAAGTAGTATAGTAAATAGTAAAGTAGGTAGTAAAGATCTCCTTCCCTTAGAAGTAAGGCCTCTTTATTACTTAATATACTATATAAGAAAATTATAGACTATAGCTATAGTAAAAGTACCTATTTCTTATAGTATAGTTATAATAGAACTAGCACTCTATATACTTCTATATAACTAAAGTATACTTCTTATTTTCTAACTCTAATACTACTTTATAATAGCTTATAACTTTATAGCTAGAGCTAGAGGGGTTAGGGGGGGGGGGAGGTATACTAGTAATAGCTAATATATTTACTAAATTAATAAATTAGTATAATAGTAACTAAGAATATTAAGGTATAATATACTAGCTTCTAGTAAAAGTTATTATAGTATTAAACTTAGTTATAGCTATTGCCTAATAGAATATAAAAGGGTAGGGGTAGTTAGATTAAATAAGGGATTTATACTACTAATATAAGAGTTTTAATAATAATAAAAGAAGGAAAGAAAGATAGAAAATATATAAAATAGGGTTATTTTTATATATATAGGTAAGGGTAAAAGAGTATAGTTATATAGTTAGAGGGAGGGCTAGGGACTATATTTATAACTAAATTTACTACTAACTATATACCTATAGTACTAATACTTATAATAGTAGATTTTATACTAAATTACTTTATAACTTAGAACTATATAAATATATAGTAGTAATAAATTAAGGAGCGGTTTTAGATTAGGTTTTAGAGTCCTATTATCTTACTCTAAATATTAACTACTATAGGGATATAAGTAAGAAAGGGGCTATATAATAGATTTAAGCTTAATGCTTAGATTTAGGCTAGAGCCTAAATAGAGCTATAGTAGTAGTAGGTTATATAACCTTAGGGTATATATAAAGACCTAAATATATTAGGGTAGAAGTCTTACTAATAGAGGGAAAGAGCCTTCTTCCCTTATAGTTAATAATAACTCTATTGTCGCTAGAAAGCAGTTGCCTTCTAGGCTAGACTATAACACTAGTTACTTTAAATTTATATTAAAGAAGAACTATAACTTTAACTATAAAGTTATTATTAATATCCTTTAAATTAATAGAAAACCTATTCTATATATTATTAATACTATAACCTTATTCTAAGCTATATGCTTCCTTAAACCCTAATAATAGAAGGCATTAAATATTTAGAATACCCTTAAGAAATATTAAATTAATATATATTTTAGACTTTTTAACTAGATTATTTATAATACTAAAAAATGCTTTACTTCTATAGAATTCTACTACTTAGTATAATTAATAGTAATTAATATAAGTAAGGTACCTATAGAAGCTTATAATAGTATTAGTAAGGTTAAATAATACTATATACCTCTTAGGAGGGTATATAATATTATTAATAATAAAGTAAGTAAGCTACTTACCCTAGCTTAAAAGCTATAAATAGCTATTAAAGCTATTAATAACTTTATAGATTCTAATAGCCTTATGCCTATACTACTAGTATTTAAAGCATATCTTAAAATAACTATAGAATCTATACCTAATTTTCTAATAACTTAATAGGCTATAATTCTCTATAAGGCTATTAATAAAGCCTATAAATGCCTTACTAGGAGATAAGTATAGAACGCTCTATATACTAGAAATAAACTAAATACCCTTTTAACCTATAATTTACTACTATAATTAAATATATAAGTATAGTAAGAAAAAGGTAGTTAGCATAGCCCTTATAAGCTACTAGTAATAACTAATAAAACCTATACTATAGAAATACCTAATAGTTTAGTAGAATTTTAAAGCACTATTATAAAGCTATATATAATAGAAATAGACCTTATAGAGGAGAATATTAAATTAGCTATTAAGCGCTAAGTAACTATTATATTAAATAACTAAAATAGGGATACTATTTATAGGGAGAAAGAGAAGGAAAATTAAGAAATAAAAAGGTTTAAAGATATTAAGATTTATTTACTAATAGAGTAAGGGTATAGAAGGCCTTAAAAGGTGCCTATAGCTATTTATACTATAAATAATAAGAAGGATTATATAGTATTCTCCTAAACTCTTATATTATTTAGGTATACTACTAACTAAAGTATACCTAAAAGTGCCTATAATAAGGATAGCTATTTAGAGGTCCCTTTAGTAAACTTAAATAATAATAAGGAATTCTTTTTTTTAGAATTAACTTAAAGAAAGAAAGGGGATTTCTTTATATTATTCTTTCTTTAAAAAGGTTTAAAAGTAAGTAGTTTAATAGGTAGTTTATTAACTTTACTACTACTAAATACTTAGTAATAGCTAATTTATTAAGCTATAGGCACTTTATATACTACTTAATAGTATAAAAAGGGAAAGAAAGGTATATAAAAGGAGGAGGCTTAAGAGAAGGGTTTTATAGCACTAAGGATAGAAAGATAATAAAAAAAGGGTTTTAAAGAGAAATTCTATAAGCTAACTACCTTTTTTATAGCTAAAGAAAAAGATGATTTTTAGCTTATAATTAACCTTAGAAAAGAGGGTAAAATTAGTAGTAAAGGCAAGCCCTTTACTAAGTTAAATAAGAAGGAAATTAATACTTTACTAAATTAAAAAGTATTTAAATTTATTACCTTTAACCCTTAATACTATAGTAACTATTATTTCTTTAATTCTTATATAGTTAAAGAGATTAAAGGTAAAGGAACTAATATACTATATAAAAAATTAAGACTTATAATCTAAGGCTATAATAATAGTAGTAAAGGTATAATCCTTATATAATCTCCTATAATCTAAAGAGCTAGCTAATAGCTTATTATAGCTTTAGTACTATTATTAGCAAAAGAAAAAATCTTCTTATAGCTCTAAGATATTATATAAGTATATATATAGTTATAAACTACTCTTAATAGGCTAATAATTATAAGACTGCCTTAATAAATTACTTACTTATATCCTATAGATATAATTATAGAAGTTATTAAGCTATTATATAGAATTATAGAGGTAGGTACCCACTAGTAGGCAACCTATATAAAACACTACTAAAAGAAACTTATAATAACTATATTAAGCTATAATCTATACTTACTTATTATATTAAAGAAAAATCCTAACTTTAGTATTATTAATATATAAACTAATAACACTTTAGGCCTTAGTAATAATATATTCTATAAAAGAGAAAAGGTTAAATTAAAAAATATAGGATTTCTTATAAAACTAAAGCTATAATTAATAGCTAAGAAACCCCTTATTTTTAATAGTTATATTCTCTTATAACTTACTAATAGTATTATTAAAGTTAAGTAAAAAAGCTAAAGTAAAAAGCTAGTAATAGTTATACCTAATTAATTAACTACTAAGCCTAAATATATAAGATAATAAGCTTATAAAGTATATATCTTAATAATCTACTAGCCTAAAGATACTTTTAACCTCTTAATTATAGTATAAGCCTAAAACCCTAATTAAACTAATATAAATAATCTTAATAGAAAAATCTAATAGTAAATTAATAATTATAACTATAAAATCTAATATATCCTACTAGACCTTCTATTAGCAGTATTATATATATTTATTAATAGTTCTTTTATAAATAATAAAGACCTAAGTTTATAAATTAAGTTTATAATAATTCTTAGTAATAAAAAAAAGAGTAGTAATAATACTAAATTTAACCTTTATAGGAATATTATTATATATAGCTCTACTAAAAGTAAAAGAGTTATAAGAAATGCTTTTATATCTAAGCTATATAGAATAGTATAAGGTATAGATATTACCTATATAGTAGGCATTATATTAAATATAATTACTAAGAAGCTATAAATATTACTAATTCTAATAATTATTTACACTAACTCTTTTTTATTATATAAATATCTTATAAAGTTAGGCATAATAAAGGAAAAGAGACTAATAATTAATATTATAGCCCTCTATTAATTATATAAGAGGTAAGAGATTATAGAGATTTAATAGATTAATAGGGATAATAACATTATAAATACTATAATAAAGGTAACGCTAAATAAGGCCCTAGAAGGATTTATTAATAAGAATAAGGCTTAAATTTATATAGAAAAATAGGTAAGAAAGAAAGCATTAAATAAGGGAATAGATAATATTAAAAACATTAAATAATAAGAAGGGATTAGAGTTATTAAGTTAGGTAATTAACTTAGTATAAAGCTAGCTAATTAGGATTACTCTTTCTAACTAAGGGATTCACTTATATTTACTTTATTTAATTTTTATTTTTATACGTTTTTTTAGCTACTTTTTAAGCAATTTCTCTTTTTTAATAAAAAGAGAAAATTTATAAGTATTAGAATTACTCCCTTATAAAGTAACCTTAGTATAGCTAAAATAGATATACACTATCCTATTAGCTACACTAAGAAGGGTGTAGGGTAATACAATAGCCTATAGCCCTATATATATATACCTCTGCCTATAACACTATAAGCAGCTAGATTCTAAATATCTATATACTATAACTTTTGACCTTGTTTTTTATGCCCTTTTTGTAGTACTGCTTTAATTTACCCTGCCTAGTAAAAACCAACAAAAGCCACTATATTAACTTATATATTTATAGTATTTAAAAATATAGAACCATTACTATTTAAAGAAGGAAATAATATATAAAAAGAACCTATAGTCTATAGCACTATTCTAAAGGAATTAAAGGGTTTTTAAGATATATTTAAAACTAAATTAGTAAAAGATTTATTAGTGTATTAAGGCACTAATTATACTATTAAATTAGAACTAGGCATAACACCACTACATAGTCCTATTTACCTATTATTACTAGTAGAACTAAAAAGCTTATAAGAATATTTAAATAAAAATCTAAAACTTAGTTATATTTAATATTTAAAAAGCCTAATAAAGGCACTAATTTTATTTATTCTAAAGAAAGATAAATTACTTTAATTATATATTAATTATTAAGGTCTAAATAAAGTTTTAGTAAAAAATCAATACCCTTTACTACTTATTATAGAAATTCTAAACTAAATATTAAAAGTAACTATTTTATTAAAATTAAATATTAAAGAAGCTTACTATTATATCTAGATTAAAAAAGGTAATAAGTAAAAAATAGTATTCTAAACTAAATATAAGCACTATAAATATCTAGTAATACTATTTAAATTAACTAATATACTAGCTATATTTTAGCACTATATTAATTAGGTATTATAAGAACTTAATAATATAATCTACATTATTTATTTAGATAATATTTTAGTATTTTCTAAAATATAAGAAGAATATACTTAATATTTAAAATAGGTTCTTAAATAATTATATAATACTAATCTATATATTTATAAATTAAAATATAAGTTCTATAAAAAATAAATTAAGTTCCTAGGATTTATACTATTAAAAGATAGAGTTAAAATAGATAAAAAGCATATAGCTACTATTATATAATAGCCTAAACTAAGGATATTTTAAGATATTTAAATCTTTCTTAGCTTCTATAATTTCTACTAATGCTTTATTTAAGAATATTTAGTAATTACTACTCCCTTAATAATATTACTAAAAGGAAGTAAAAATAGTAAAAAACTAGGGTTTATAGAACTTAATAATTAGGAATAAATTACATTTAAAACTCTTAAAAAGGCATTTATATAAGCACTTTTATTATATTATTTTAATTCTAAAGCTAATATTTAAATTAAAACTAATGCATTAAATTTTATTATTTTAGGTATTTTATTATAATTTAATTTAAAAGAAAAGTATTACTTTATTGCTTTTTAGTTAAGAAAATTATAACCTATAAAAGTATAATATAGTATATTAGACTAAGAAATATTAGTAATTATTAAATTATTTTAATATTAGAAATACTATATTAAAGGTACTCTAAATAAAATTAAAGTTTTATCTAACTATTTAAACTTATAATTATTTATAAAAATGCCTAAATTAAATAGATATTAGTTATATTAGTATGTATTTCTTACTCTATATAACTTTATAATTAGGTATTAAAAGGGTATATTAAATCTAGTAGATATACTATTAAAATAACCTAATTACTATATAAAAGAAGAAGAAAATTAAAATAATCTTATTTAAAAGCTTTAAAAAAAGGTTACCTAAGTTAATATAACTATATATAGTATAAAACTAAATAAAAACTTAGAATCCCTAAAGAAGTAGGGAAGAACCTTTATTAAAAAAGATTTAGTAGAGAAGTTAGGCTTACTACCTACTTCTAACTAAATTATAGTTAAAATAATAAAAAAGAATAAAGACCTATATTACTAAAATAATAAAAAGTTACTATTAAAAATAGTTTTAGTTATATAAGAGATAAATATATAGATCTAAGAGAAAATAAAGAATCTTTATAGCTATTAAGAGTAAAATTAGTTACTAAATTAATAAAGTATCTTAAAATATTAGAAGTAAATATTTATCTCTAATTTAGAAGTTTTAAAAGATCTTATTTTTTAAATTTATTATAATAATTTATTAGCTAGATATTTTAGTATAAAATAAACTTCTAAACTTATAAAAAGAAAGTTCTATTAGCTAAAGATTAATATTAAGGTTAAAAAATATATTTAATTATATATAATTTACTAAAGAATAGTAGCACTATAATATAGGCTATATAAAAAGCTTTAAAACCTTCTAAGGCTAAAAAGACTATAAATAGAAATTTCTATAGATTTTATTATAAGTCTCCCTTAAACTATATAGAAGAAAGACCTTATAAATACTATTTTAGTTATAGTTAATTAATATATAAAATATATAGTATTCTTATTAGTATTATATATAATTACTATAGCTAATCTTATAGAACTATTTTATAAGGAAATAGAGTTAGTATTTAGTGTATTAATAGGCATTATTTGTAACTAAGAAATATTATTTATTAGTAATTTTTAGTTAAATCTTTGCTTTATATTTAAAGTTAAGTATTAATTATTTACTACTTTTTACCCTTAAATAAATAGTTAAATAAAGTAAGTAAACTAAATATTAGAATATTATTTATATATTTTTATAATAAATAATAAATATATATAGCCTATACTCTTAAAGATAGTATAATTTATATATAATAATATAAGAAATATAACTATAAATAAAAGCCTAAATATAGCTCTAATAAGCTACTACTTAATATTCTAATTAATTAAAAATAACCTTATTAAAGGGGGGGTACTTAAAGTAAGGTAATATATTAAAAAGCTATAAGTACTTTAATAATAATTAGAAGTATAATAAGTATAAAGTATTAAGTTTTAGTTAAAATATTTTAATAAAAAATACTAAGAATTCTTATTTAAGAGAGAAAACCTTATAGCTTTAAGTATAAAGAACCTTTAATTTATATAAAATTAAAAGCTATTACCTAGGTATTTAGGACCTTTTTAAGTCCTAGAAAAAATTAATTAATAAGCTTATAAACTTACTTTACTAAACTAACTATTTTAAATATATAATATATTTTATATAAGTTTACTTAAAAAATAAAACTTAAGAGATATTAGTAAATAAGCTAAATTACCTATACTAAAACTTAATAATAACCCTAATAAGTAAGAAGTTAATAAAGTAAAAGTATATTACTTTTTTAAATAAAAATTATACTATTTAGTAAAATAAAAAGGATAGCTTTCTAAATATAATTAATAGCTAAATACTAAAGTATTATAAAATATACTATAATTAATTAAAAAATACTATTATATATTAAGTAAAAGGGAATATAAAAAAATTATTATAAAATCTAGAAAATAAGGCAGACTAAAAAAAGATATAAACTAATAATTAAGTATAAG
>SRPZ01000043.1:0-143330 GCA_018360255.1 Claviceps maximensis
TAATAATAATAATAATAATAATAATAATAATAATAATAATAATAATAATAATTATTATTATTATTATTATTATTATTATTATTATTATTATTATTATTATTATTATTATTATTATTATTATTATTATTATTATTAAGTAGCTATTAGTAGTTTATATAGCTATTATAATAAAACATATCACCCTATGGCGTATTAGTTATATACTATAGTAACCCTTATAGGAGTAGTAGGTTTACTTTCTATATAGGGCATAGTTTTTCTTAGTGTATTTATATAGGGTATACTAAGAAAGACCGGACTTTAATTAGCTAGAAAAAGGCTAGGGGGGCTCTTTCTAGCTAATTAGCACTTATAGAAAAAGTAGGTCTAGTCCCCTACTTTTCCTTGCTTACTAAGTAAGGTAAATTAGCTACTTCTATACTATAAATAGGTAGAACCACCCCCTAGCTCTTATATTATAGAGCTAGTTTATAGCTATAATTACTAAAAGAAAATAGATAGAATTAGAATAAAAGTAAGGAATAGAAGGGTTATTATTAGAAATAGAGTATAAGGTAATTAAAGAAAAACCGGATTTTATAAGAAAAAAAGCAGGGCTTAAAGTAGTTAAAATAAAAAAAAATGTATTTAGTAAGGTTTTTTATTCTATTAGGTAACTAATTAATTAGCTAGCTAGCTAGCTAATTAGTAACCTAATAAGGTTTTCCTTAACTAAATAAAAACTTAGGAGTAGAGGTTCTAGATATAGCTAAGCATAAATTGCTTAGATAGCTAGTGTAATATAAAATAAATAAATAATAAAAAATATCTCTAGATTTCTTTCTTAGCTAATAATTAAAATTATAAGGCTTTTATAATAGTTTTTAAGTAATTAGCTAGCTTATAAAAACTTAATAAAACTTTACTTATATTTTAATCTAAATTTACCTATACTTCTTTTAGCAATACTAGCTATATTTAGCCAGTAATATACCTTTTTTATAATAAAGACTAGCCTTAAGACCTCTTTAGCTTTAGTATATAAATAATATAGTAATATAAAGGTTTTTCCTCTTATACTAGGGTTTTTTCTATATAGTGTAAGTAGTAGCTCTAGAAATTAGGCTAGCTACTAGCCTAACTAGTGTATTAATACAATAATACTATACTTCTATAGCTTTTTAGAGTATAACTAAAATTAAACTACTTAGAGCTATACTTTTAATAACTCTTTAGTAACTATAGCTATAGGCCTAGCTAGTACTATACTATAAATTTATAGTTAAGACTAACTTAGAACTAACTTAGTCTTAGGTAGATTTTAAAGAATACATATACATAGAGGTTTTTCTCCTTATACTAGAGTTTTCCTTTATAGATTCATAAGTAGAGGTTCTAGATACTAGCCCCTATGGGTGTAGCTAGAGTAATATAATAATAATAATATAGTAATTAGTTTATAAGACACATATCTTACTTAGCGAACAACCCCTCAATATCACGCCTATTATCCTATTGTCTATTTTCACCCCTCCTATCGATCCCGTCAGCTCGCGCCACGGCCCAGTTGACTCCAACATTCCATCACTTGACGCCGTCGCCCAAACCGTTATTTTCAATATTAAATGACTTGTGATTTAATCACACTCATACGTGTATAGTATCAAGAAACAAAAAAAACGCCAGAGCTGCATCATCAGCGCGACGTGATCTCAATGAAAGCGCAATCTCCAGCTCCTAGGTCATTCATGTCATCCTCATCAACAGCCTCTCCGTATCCCTTTGCTGCCGCACCAGACATCGTGCGCGCACACCAGAAAGACATTTACTTCACAAGCCATCTCACCAACACAGTCACCGAACTTCACCGACGTCTGTTTGGGGCACGGTCGACCCATGCTCACGCGCCGGACTTGCATTCCCTGGCTAACCTGGTCTACTTCTGCCTTACAACGTTGCCTGGCAATAGGACACTGGGCGAAGAATACTGCGATATTGTACAAGTGGATTCCCCGCGCGGCCGACTACCTGATATCTACAAAAGAGCCGCATACATTGGCGGCAATATCATTCTCCCCTATGTTGTCGGTAGAACACTTCCACAGCTACGCAATGGTCTTTTCGACCTCATTCAGCGACGGCTGAGCAAGCTTTCCAAACGAGGGAAGCAAGAGTCCAGGGAAGCCCTCATATGGCATCATATTGCCAACCACATCTCGTCCTTGACATCGACTGGGACCATTCAAGGTGTCACTTTGGCGCTGTTCTACTTCAACGGCAGGTACTACGAACTGACGAAGAGGCTGCTCGCGCTGCGTTACATCTTCAGTCGCACAGTGCCTGTCTCTCCTGAGAGAGGCGGTTACGAGGTCCTCGGCATCCTGCTTATTGTCCAGCTCGCCATTCAAGGCTATTTACACATTCGCTCCGCAGTCTCGTCCAGTGTCGGCCGTAGCCAAAGCCGCACGCCGACCACTGTTCGAATTGACACTGTCGACGTCCCTCTCAATCACACTAACACATATTCTACTACCAGCGATCCCATCCCTACCGATATAGGCACGCGGAGCCTCCCGCAGAACAGAATTGATCTGGCATCCACGACGCATACGCCCGTCAGCGCACAACCAAATTTCGACCTCAGCAATACCAAACTCATGGCGTACATCAAGGGCGGTCAACAACGCAAGTGTACGTTGTGCCTTGAGGAGCTCAAGGACCCTTCCGCCACGCAGTGTGGCCATATATTCTGCTGGGAGTGCATAGGCGATTGGACGCGAGAAAAGCCCGAATGTCCCCTCTGTAGAAGAGAGGCCATGACGCAGCACATTCTGCTATTGCGGGTCACGTAGAAATAAACAAGTCTTGTCGTCCTGGACAATAAATATGGTTGTTTGCGGACAGATCTATTGAAGCAAACACCTCCTTGACTCTACTATATCTGTTACAAGACGTCATATGGTACGCCCAGTTCATGCCGTTCCGCCCGTTTGCTGCAAGCCAGATGTAGCATAATTATCCGGCATCATTAAATATCAACTACAAAATATTATGGGATAAGACGTAAAATAATAAAGATCATGAATAAAATTACCGTTGAAGCACATGACATCGACCATCTCGCGACCATCGCTTCGCAATAAACAATTAGTATCATCACGACTTCTCGATCGATCAAAGCATGAGTATTCCTCGCATGGTATCATGAACTTCCTGAACCATAACAATCAGCATCAAACAGCTCTCCGACCACCCCCACATATAGTTGCGCTAAAAGAACAAAGGTTTCTTGTCACGTTGCTCGTAGAGACACATGCTCGCATTCTTTCGTTTCTTCGAAAATGTCCAGCACATGTGTGTGTGTACCGGGAATTCTTGTCTCCGGACATTCCGATTTCACAATTTATGTCTCTCATCCAAAAGAAAAGAGAATCATATCGAAGGAATCAAGCCCGGTTGACAAATTGAACGTATCCAATTTCGCTAACAGACGTATAAAGTAAGTCTAAACCTCGCATTATATGACCTTTCAACGGGGGTATCGTAGAATGCCCAGTACTATTCAATGACGAACTCTAATAACTCCGCAGTTGCAGCTCTAGCTCTGTTCATTGTTGATATGATCAATATGCACGTATGTGGTCATCATCGCTCAAGGTTTGTCTTCAACAGTGAAGAGAATTATTTCACCACGCTCGTTTCGTCTCATGCGCAGAGTACGCCAAAGCTCTTTCTCCTCTTTTGCTTTGGCCATGCTGGAGCCGGACGCTTGCCGTTCACGGTGGAATCGCTTGAGAGCCTTGTTCATGCTACAGCCTCTTTCGCTTTCAGGTCCTTTATTCACGAAAGAAAGGAAGGCGGTGGCGCGTGGCTTGAACATCACCATTTGGCCGTCGTTGCCGTCAGCCTTGCTGTCCTTTGCATGTGATCGAAATTCGATGAATTTAGGGTCTTTCTTGTCATAGGAACGGTGAGAATGCTTCTTAGTCTTCCTCTTTGACGATTTCTTCACTCCACCTGCAATCATATCAAACAGGCTGTTGCTAGTCTGGCCAGCCTTGGCATGTTTGGAGTGCTTGGACTTTTTCAACGGGCTCGTGGGAGAGTTCTCATTCGCGTCGCCCCCAGAGTAGTCGGGGGATGGCGGATAGACAGGTCGCATCAATCCCTTCAGGCCCCCGGTTAGTCCTGTATGCAAGACAGGAGGCGCGTCGGTCATGACTTGATCGCCTGGAACGTCGGCATGAGGTCGCTTGCGTTTCTTGTCCTTTTTGAGCTCATGATCTTTGCTTCGTCGTCTTTCCGTCTTTGCGGCGGGTGTTGAAAAGGCACCATCTGTAGGCACGGGACCGGCACCATATTGAATTAGGGTAGCGTCGTTATCAGTGTGAAATTGCTTAGATTCGCGTTCATAACGAACCAAAGATGTGCTTTCGTCAACGTCTGCGCCGTGCTGGTTGATGGCGAGATTCAGATCGGATGCATTAGGGGTCTGGCCGGTGGCGACCATGAAGTCGAAGACGTTGACATGTTCTTCTGTAGCGGCCGCCGGTTGCGTAGGTGCTTTGGGGAAAGCTTCAATAGGAGATTGCTCATTGTCAGGTTGTCCTAAAGAGTCATTCCAATGTTCCGACGTCCGGTCCTCTTTAACATCTTCGACGTAAGCCTGCTGCGACATGTTTTTTCGTCGTCCAGTATGTTCACTCTCGGTGGAATTATCCAGATTGTTATTGGTGTCACTGGTGTTATTCTTTGACTTCTTTGACTTCTCTTTATACAGTGCTCCCTGATATTTTTGATCTTCGCTTATGCAAGACTTATTGCTTCCAATGTTAGGTCCAATCAGCTCTTTGAGATGTGATTGCACAAAGTACACTGCAAGGCACAAGTAAAAATAGCACGTACGGTATGAGAACGGTATTGAGCTCCTGGAAAGTGCACCATGCAGTCAATGCACGTGAACGTAGCTCCTTGACAACGATTGCGGTGGGGGTCGAGTTTTTTTTTGGTCAAGACGTCACCACACGCCTGGTGATTCGAAGGCAGTTGGCATTAGTGATTATTCAAAGTCCTATGTATGAAGCGATACTCGTAGAAACATGGAACGGTTTGAGAAATGTGCTTGGTTTTGGAGCAAAAAGCAGGAGGGAAAAGGACGGAAGAAAGTGGGCGGTATGTATGGGAAGAAAAGGGAAACGCCTTGGTGGTTGTAGTATTAAGCCGTCAGAGAAACACAACAGTTGCTAATGGAATATGCGATGCGAGCGGGCGAATGTCTGACACTGCGGCGATAGAGATGTTTATTTGTGAAGAGGGTGTGGGGTGCGCGCGTGTGTGGTGGAATGTGCCCGGTGCTTCGCAAGTCGCGAGGCCATGAGAACAAATAGATATATACTGCGGTGGAATGAACCCCAAACTCGAGGGCGAACAGGCGACAAAAAACAGCAAAACGAGGATTTTCAGTTTGCCTTACCTCGCACGAAAAGGAAACCATGTTTGGCAGCAAAAAATATATAGATGGTCTGTAGTTGAATCGGGCGAGTACCGTGCGGCAAGCGATGAGTCCTTGAATTGTCGCGCGCCGAAAGAGCGGGAGCCAGTGACGACAACCTTCTTACTTGATTCCGTTCGTAGAGGGGAAGCAACCGCGTCGGCGAAGAGATGCTGGTGTAGCGGTAGTTTGGTAGTCCGTATATGAAGGAGCGGGCTCTCCTGTGACCATTAATACTCAAACCAATAGCTGGAATACAGGCCAGCAGAAAATTCTGCGGTTACAGTGCCTGCTTCAGTGTGGCTCGTGACAAGCGAGTGGACGGAGAGGCTGGAAGCAAGGGGTGGTTGTGTTGAGGAATGTGTTGTAAGTCAGTCGACGGACGGCGATGCAGGAGAGTCTGGGAAGAATCGAAGAGAAATGAGAGATAGATAGGAAGTGAGTGGATAGGCAGATAGGCAGATAGGCAGCGGCAGCGCGAGACGCAGTCAGGTGCGCTAAGACTATAAATACACTGCCGCATGGGATTAGAGGTTTTAAAGTGCGGCCCGCAAATCGTGGACTAACGTGATAAAGACGACCGCCCGTGATACTCGTGCTCCACTATAAGTAGCTAGTATATATTCATACTACGTGACTCTTTCAGACCTAGCTTACATACTATAATGAGTACTATACTAGTATAGTACCTATTAAGTCCTATCAAGGTACTAGATAGTGCTATTTTAAACCCTTTCTTATAATACTTTTACTGCTAAATTAAAGTCACCTTAGACTAGTCTAAAACACTTATATGTAAAGCTTTATCGTTTATGCATAATTATAAGCAACCTGACCCTATAAAGCTAGCTAGCTACTGTATTAATAAAAGCTAGGTTTTTTTAAAACATAGCTATGCTAAAACAAAGCACCTATTAAGCTAAATAAAAGAAACAGTTCCCATAAAACCGCATATATAAGTTTAGTTAACTACGGTTTAGATCAATATCTAACAGCAATTGTGCGTAGTAAAATATAGTTTATTTTGTTCGAAAAGACAAATAACGCCTAAAGATGCCAATGAGTACACTGTTAAACAATTACGGGAGACGAGAGACGGGAACAGCCTTTTCAGACAATTCCGCATATACGTCAGCGTTATTGAGCAGCGATGGATTGTTCTCTGCGGGCGTAAACTGCACAAATAGATTGGATATCCTCTGCAAGTCACACGCAGCCTCTACAGTCTCTGGTGCTACCACGGAAGCTGCAGGAATCCGCTGTAGTAGTCGTCAAGCCACTGTGCAGCCCTCTCGCCCGAGTCATCGTTGCATGTGTCCCATCGTCCAACGGACCCGACATAGCCGTCTGGTCGCACGTTAACTATAGCAATATCGCCGGGCTCTAGGTTACCCAGCCACTTATTCGTACACGAGATGCCTCGCGTATCCTGCTCGGGAATATCATCAAGGTACAAAGACCAACGACTGTCTTGTAACATGGCCGGCAAGTCAGATATTTCTATCTCTGTCTTGGGCGTCGTGGCTGATGTCAGGTTAGCAAACGTCTTTCAATGGGGTTTGGGGCTGACTGTGCTGCATAGGTGAAATTTTGGCACATACTTATCACAGCGAAAGTGAATAAATGGCTGACAGCGGTGTACCTCTCTGGCCTGATGTATATGTCCTCAGGTGAGCCCTTTCTTGGCTGCGCGGCATAGGATTTGCTCGCAGCCGCTGAAAGTTGGCTGACAAACGATGAACCATCAGCAACAGCTCTGCAGAATGTTGTCAAGAAGGGCGCCGCTTGTTGAACGTCCCACGTGAGCAAAAAGATGCGAAACTGTCCCAGCATGGGAATGTCGAGCTGAATGTCGACTGGGTTGGAATCGATATATCGAGTGACTCTGGCAGGCGGCAAGATACATCCAGGTCGGACATCCCCCGTGGGGGTATTGGGGTCATCAGGCTCGACACGGTTGATGGCGCTGCTGGAGTATTCCACCCCAACACCCGAGATGAAGCGAACATTCGATTTGAAGTTTTTGGCAAGCGCGACTGCGTCGCCCGAGGCAATCCGATTTGAATGCTCGTAATCAAAATTTACGAGATCAAGAGCAATCTTGCGCCGCTCCTCTTCGTAGCTTTCCAACAGGACGGGCTTGGCGAGCCCACGAACGTCTAAATTGAGCTTCCAGGACAGGTTCCAGGAGTCGTGCATGGAAGTATTCATGCCCTGTGCAGCCTTGGGCGAGTGCGTGTGACTGGCATCACCGGCCAAGAAGACTTTGGTGTGGGCATCTGAGAATCGGCTGGCGACTCGCTGGCCAACCTGGTAGCGTCCAAACCACTCGATATACTTCCAGTCCACTGCGAATGGTGACATGATCTTCCTTGCTTGTTCCATAACAAAGGCTTGGCCAAGTTGGCGGCGGTCCTCACATGCCCAAGTCTTCAGTTCAATGTAAAACCTAGTCATGTTTCTTTCGCGGGGAATAATGAGAATAGATCCATGCTCCTCTGAGAACACAAGAGTTTTTGACCAGATGTCGGGGAAATCAGTAATGAGTTCTCCGTCTAGAACACCCCATATAGATGCCTGCGACATGCCGATTGCGGCCACATCTGGTATGCTCTTGCGCACTTTAGAGTGGGCACCGTCGCCTGCGCACGTATATCAGCGACTGAAAATGATTCTCGAGGCCTTGACCATAGTGAAGAGGAAAGGCGAGACGACGTGACGTCGAACAACAAGTGCTGGAGTGCGGGAAGAAGATGTGTACTCACAGCCAACCAGATACTGTGTAATGTACGTCTTCTTGTCTTGATTTACATTGGTTCGGCAGTTGATCTGCAAGCGGCCAGTCTTGGCGATACTATCATAGGAGTCGAAGGCCGTGTTTCTTGTCACGGTCTTGCCCCTCTTGGCTAGATCCTCAATGAACAGGCTTTCCACGATACCTTGATGTACAAGTAAGATGTAAGGGTCTAAAACATCAATCACAGGAGGATAATGAACCTCTCGACCCAATCTGCGGAGAGGCTCCTCTCGCGTGCTGCGCCAAAATGAAATATCGTACACACGTACTCCCCTTTGGAGAAGAGTATCAGCCAGTCGCAGCTGCCTGAACGTCTCAATTGTCTTGGGTTGTAAGCCATCGGCCCTACGTAGCGTGGTAAAATGAGTATATCTACTTCTGAAAGCAGCTGGCTTGCAAAATAAGGCAAGGCACTCGATGGGCGAGTGGGGGGGGGGGGGGGGGGGGGGGGGGGGGTATCGCAAATCATTGCTATCTTACCTCCCGACCGGAGTCTGGTCTGCTCGATCATCAATCACCTCGACATTGATTCCATATCTAGTGAGAGTTGCCGCCATCATGAGTCCTGCCGGACCAGCACCAACCACACATACTTGACACTCCGAGGGCGGATCGGGGAAACTGCGTAATTGAGAGAGATCGGCGGCTGTTATATCATCGGCATCTTCATCTATAGCCTCCATTTGCCTTTCAATTGTGTTTTCGACGTCCATTGGAGTTGGTGTATCTAGATTTGTGGCTGTTGCTGTAGGTGTGGGTGTGGGCGTGGGCGTAGGTGTAGATGAAGATGTAGGTGAAGAAGTCGTGCAAGCGATCGGCTGCGGGCTGGAAAGGATTCCAGGGGCCATGTCTCAAGAAGCTAAAATGAGGGCTTTGGTAGTTTTTCGCCTTTTCCTTTGCCTTTTCCTTTTCCTTTTCCTTTTCCTTTTCCTTTTTTCTCTTTTCTTCTTCTCCTTCTCTTTCTCCTTCTCCTTCTCCTTCTCTTTCTCGTGTCTCTCTTATCTTCGTCTTCTCTCTGTTTTTGTTATTCCTTATTGTTTGGAGAGAGAAAGAGATTCGATTGGAGAGAAGTTGTGCTGCGGTAACTGTAATATTACTATTTGTAGCCTGTTGCTACGGCTTGGTCGGTAGCTGATCGGGCCAGTGACTGAGTCCTGATGACGGTAGTGGTGTGGCCGTCCGCTGGCGACGTGCCGTGAATCCCCTTCGGCCTCTGATGAGGATTGATGTGATATGCTTGTGGGCTTGCCGACGAAGAGTCAAGGATGACAAGATGCACGAAGCCTCACAATATGTAGCCAAAATATGGCAATCCTCATGTGATGACGTACTGAGGCTTTGAACAAATCTGACCTCGAAATCAACAAGTCTGGAAGTTGTAGAGGGTCGGGTCAATCAAGTGGGCCGTCAACCAGCATGAGACCAGACCGCACATATGAAGCGACGTGAAGACGGACAGCAAGCAACACTCGCTGCCAGGCAAGACACGGTTGACAACCCAGGTCAGCCGACACGGAGCTGTTTCAACTATGTTTACAACCACAACCACAACCACAACCACAACCAGAAAGAGTCAGGATTTGTCGAACACAGACGAAGGAGTATCGAATGCACATACATACATACGCATGCGCGCGCGTGTGTACATATGTATGTATATACGCTATTCAAAGGGCGCCGGGGGTGGGCTGCAACGAATTAAAAAAAAAAAGAAGAAGAAGAAGAAAAGCGTACTTGTCCAGGTTCATGCGAAAAGAGTGTGGTCGGTAGCCGGAATCTGTCAGGGAAGCTCGGAAGGCAAGAGCGGCTCACCATTCACTCACAAACGACGCGAACAACGTCTGTCTGGTGACCAGCAAAAGCAGAGAGAGTAAGAGGAGAGGAGAGGTCAATTTGACATTGAAACTACTATTGATACGTAAATTGTATGCGGCGCATGCTACAGTATGTAGGTACGTGGTGTGTACCGCCGTCTGGACGCAGGATGGACTGCTCTGACTGGGGGACTCTGCAGTGGTCTGTCCGCGATCCTCCATGGTGCGATCGCCAGATTCTACGCACCAGACTGATTGACGGACCAGACCAGACAGACATCGACCAACTACCTAGTTGGTCGCATGGGCATTGTGCAAAAACCAGACCGAACTGGAGTTGACAGAGCAGCTCGAAGCTGAGGAAGGCGGGAGGCAGCGGCCGCGCGCAGCGCAGCACAACGACAAGGCGGCAGTCCGTCTGGTCCGTCTGGTCTGTCTGCACGAGCTCAGGCGCTGCATGCAAAAAGTGGCATGACCGGATGGCGTGCTGACTGGTCTTGAGGAATTTATGAAGCAGAAATGGGCTGATCTCATGGACAAGGGCGGTGGGGCTCCCACCGCTAGTGTGTCCGGTCCGGTCTGGTCTGGTGGCTTTTCGCTCGCAGGTCCTACGACGATTGAATGACTGACGGCCCGCCTGGCCAACATACCTGCTTTGTATACCTAGGCAGGTAGATAGGCAGGCAGATAGGCAGGCACCCACGCAGTCAGGCACTCACTCGGGCAAATCGCATCTCCCAGTGACCCAGCTAGGCGCCGTCGTGTCGTCGTGCCGAGACTGCCTCGGCAATATATATATATATATATATACAATACACACCCTGAATGATTAGCAATCTGTACAAGCCCCGCAAGGCCGTTGCCACGTGGCCCTTTGCCCTTTGCCCCCACTACTTAGCACCCTTACACACGTGATCTCGGCTGAAGCGGTGAGTAGGGATACTTAGCTAGATCTAACTTATATATATCTAATTAACTTAGTATACCCCGGTAAATTTCTAAGGACTTCCCTACAGTAGAATGATTTACTACCTATATAAGCTCCATAGCAGAAGCAATATACGTTACGTACTCTCTGCTTAGCACTCTACTATATATATAATCCTAGTTATACCTAGTAAGGATATTTAACTAGCTTTAACCTCTATAATTCAATAAGCTTAGCAAGTTTTTCTACGTTATTATAGGTACTAAATAGCAAATTATTTAAGGTGTGCATTGTATACACTACTAACCCAAAATCTAGTATTATTGCATGTTAGGCAACTTTATACCTAGAATGCATATATAAACTAAAAATAATAACAGAAAGATAAAATATATAATAACAAAAGATATACAAAAATATAATAAGCAAAACAGTCTTTAGACAAAGGTTCAATATACTAGGCCTTTACTAAACTTTAATAAGCAAGAAATATTCTATAATATATATATATATATATATATATATATATTAAGAGGCCTTATATATATAAAAAACCCATTATTTTTTAGCTTTAGTATAGCCTTATAAAGCATTATTAGATTTATATAAATCTATTTTATATTTATCTAAGGTGCTGAATTATTAAAGATAGAGTGTTATATAAGCCTTCCTATAAAAATTAGACCTGCTCTTATCCTACACAATAATTTGCCGCTGTTTAAAATCACACCTAAATCTAAATCTTGCCTAACATAGTGCTAAGTATAACCTATTACGGGGTCGTGGCAGAGCATCTCTGTTTGCACGACATAAAATCGCCGTCACTACAGCGATTTTATATATTAATTACTTTTAAATACTAAAGAACATCGTTAGTGTACTAAAGTATAATTAAATTATACTTTGTTTTCTATATTGAGTTTATAATCTAAATGAAATAGGATTTTAATTCTGAAAAGAAGATACTTAGAACCGTTTCTACTAGATTTACTTATATCTTTAATATATTTTAGAAAAGAATAAAACAAGTATACGCCGTCGGGCGGATAGCAATATTCGCCGTTTACGGCTAGTGCCTTTGTGCGGGTTCACTGACAAGCCACTCCCACCAAACTGGTTATCGTCCAACAGGGCTGATGTATTAAATCCTTACACTACTACAACATACATACAGTGGGTGTATGCACACGCAATGTATGCACGTGCAGTTGGCGACACACATATGCAGACGCGCAGCTTCCCTCCTATTTCATCGCTTACCAAACTGCATCGTTCTGTCTCGAGGCTCTTTTCATCCCTTTGCTCCTCATTATTGAACGCAGACCATCCTCATATCAAAATCGGTTGAGATTATTTCCCACATGTCTTTCTTTTCAGACTCATGTAGCTCGCGCCTAGTCAATCCCAAACTTGCCGCTCTTCCAAACATGCGAACGCACATCTAAGTTTCACGCTCAACTATCCTCTCGTCTGCCTTCTACCGCCCTCGGACCTTGGATCATGCTCATGACATCTTGAGATATACCCAGCAAGCTTCCCAGCAACGAAGACGGGGATACTGATAAGTGATTGTCAGTGGGGGCATACAAAACAAATTCAAGCCGATGACGTTGCTGTCATATTTGTGCCTGGTGACAAACAAATGCCAGGCGAGGGGAGACGCAAGATCTTGCATCGTAACGCCGTCAAATAATCGTGTCCAGTTTGAGCCTTGACCCTGACTTTGACATGACCCGATTGTAGAGCACCGGCACCCAAATGCGACTATTTCCTTGCTCCCTCATCTATCTTGCGACAATGCGACCTTACTTTTCCGTCTTCATGCTTATAGTTTTTTGGTAAGAAGACAAACTTTGGCGCGACTTAAAACAATGTGTCCTTTTTGGGGGTGTTGTGCGAAGTACCATTGTGCCCTGAACCGACGAACCTGTTTACAGACTTGCCTTAATTTCTCCATAAAATAATTTCTACTACGATTTCCCATCCCACAAGCTTCCAATGCAGTTGTTAGACTAATGGTTTTCAATGTTTCCTCTTCTTCCTCTTCCTCTTTCTCTTCTTCTGCAACGCCAATTCGCAATGGGTCAAGGCTTAATCTCATCTTTGGCAAGTAACTGCACCCCAAGGAGGAGTGATAAGGAAGGGAAGCACAACGGCCTCGATAAGTGCCATCCCAACGACAGTATCTGCTGGGAAACAAGCTCGAAACAGCATCGATTGTAGGCTGGCCAGAAAATACGAACATTCTAGGAATGAATCGTCACGATAGAGGCAGTAGAAATAGGGCGTAATGCATACTTCAGTTTCGACAAGAATCACCCACAAGTGAACTTGAATGAAGGCTATTCCGAGGGATGGAGCAGCAGCACCCTTCGGTTTCACATACGAGCCGAGCCTTGGTCATCCGGGGCTACCAAGCATCACCCCATGAGTCGATGGTGCTAATACAAACAGGAGCATTCATCGTCGGACGAGTCGTTGCTGGCGTCTAGCCTACGGCAAAACGGAAGAAAAGCGCAATCGTCGCGCTGCATTAGGATGTACATGCATGCATATGTATGTGCATACGTGCCATGGACGTGTACCCAAAGCACACACATGTGTGGCTAGGCATATGTACATACATACAGTGGGTGTGTATGTATGTATGTATGTATGTACAGCAGGTCTGGTCTCTGATCTACGAACATCGGACTTGCCAGCGCGTCATCGTCATTGCATTCACCATTTCCAAGGAGACACGACTGGAGACTTTCACATTGAGCAATATTCAATGTGCGCTCAACGTCAACTTGGTCCGGGCCGAGCCACCCAACTTGTGACATGGGGATCCTTAGTGGAGCTTCGCAGCTGTATTGGCCAGCGATCGTCCGACCCTTTCACCGCACCCAATCGTTCATAACTTTGGTGGCAAGCAGGAAAGTCAGACAAGACTTGAACCCTAGGAGCGGCCAGAACCCTCCTCTGTGCTGCCAACAAATCAAACATCTGACTCGGCCCCGTTCTTCTTGACATACAGACTGTATATTCAGCCATCATATACGCCATGAACAGCACCTGGACGCGCGCTTCCAGACATCTGCCTACAATATCGGGACGCCGCGCGCCACTCCAGAAATTATGGCCGGCGTCACGACAGGTCACCATTTTCGAGCATCATCATAAGTCGGGGCTTTCCAGGTGCAGGCACCCTTACTCAACTTCCTGCAGTCTTCCTGTGCTGAAGAACTGGCTCCGTGTCTCAGACGAGGTAGTTGATGCCGTGGCCAAGAACAAGCCTTTGATCGCTCTGGAGTCGACGATTTACACCCACGGCGCATTATCAAGAGACTTGCCACTGGAGCATGAAAATCTCGTCCGCAGCCTTGGCGGTGTCCCAGCCATCATTGCTATTGTCAACGGTGTTCCTACCATTGGTGTTACCGGCCAGGAAATGATTCGCATGGTCGAGGCTGGAGACGCCGTCAAGGTGTCACGCCGTGACGTGTCGTATCTGGTGGGCATGGTGAGGCTCTTCGACGGGTGATTTTATCTCCATTGGCTAATCTTAATCTTGATTCGGCAAGGGTTTGACCGGCCACACGATGAACGGCGGCACAACAATCTCGGCCACCATGTTGCTAGCTAGATTAGCCGGCATCCGAGTCTTTGGTACTGGTGGTCTCGGCGGTGTTCACAGAGGTGGTGAGAATTCCATGGATGTTTCTGCTGACCTTACTGAGCTTGGCCGGACCCGGGTTGCGGTTGTTAGCAGCGGTTGCAAAGGATTCTTGGACATTCCTCGCACTCTGGAGTTTCTCGAAACCCAAGGATGCCTCGTGTCAACCTTCGTCGATGGTCGTTCCGGCAAGGTGGACTTCCCCGCATTCTGGGCTCGCGAGAGTGGCGTCGAGAGTCCCTCCACTGTTACCACAGAGAAAGAAGCCGCGTCCATCATCTTGGCACAAGAGCGTCTTGGTATCGAGTCCGGAATTCTGTTCGCGAATCCCATTCCAGCAGAATTTGCGGTGCCATCGGAGGAAATGCGTGTGGCAATTGAGAAGGCCGTGTCGGAAGCAAATGAGCAGGGTTTTGTGGGAAGCACAAACACACCTTATATCTTAAAAAGACTAAAAGAGCTATGTGGGGATAGGGTTGTTAGAGCGAACAGAGAGTTGGTCAGGTCAAATATCACACGAGCCACCAACATTGCTGTCGAGCTGTCGCGCTTGCTGGCGTCTGAGCCTCGGCCGGCGAGTCTGTAAGTGGGAAATTTCGTGGCCTTGCCATATGTAGATCATGACTTCTAATTCTAGATAGTGGTAGTGGATGTAAATCAGCGTCTCTAGCAGTCAAAGCACCTCTAGAGACCCCAAATGTTGTGGCCGATCCCCAAGCTGATGTGCTCGTAGCTGGCGGAGTGGCCGTCGATCTGAGTTGCGATTTTACGAAATCGAAATCTGGACATGAATCCCCGAAATTGCGCACGTCTAATCCCGCGTCCATCAGTCAATGTATTGGTGGCGTGGGTCACAATATTGCCTTGGCTGCGCATCGATCAAGTAGCCGCACCAGAGTCAAGCTCTGCAGCATTGTCGGTGACGACATGTAAGTCACCAAATCTCTTCTGCTGTACCGGGAAGCGAAAGAATTAATGTATGTCTCCAGTGCTGGCTCAAAGGTTATTGCCTCTCTACGGGAATCTGGACTGGACACCACGCACGTTCAGAAGCTGGACAGCGCAGAGTACCCCGAGGCCAGAACAGCCCAGTATATCGCATTCAACGACGAGAGCAGAAATCTTGTCATGGCAATGGCTGACATGGATATATTTACGTCGCATTCTTTCCCTGACCGATGGAAAGCTACAGTAGCATCAACAAACCCAAAATGGCTCGTCGTCGATGGCAATTGGAGTGCCAACACAATCAGGGACTGGGTTCGAACGGGCAAGAATCACAACGCCAACGTCAACGTCGCCTTCGAGCCTGTGTCTGTGGAGAAGTCCAAGAGGCTCTTTGCGCCCGAATCAGGCATACCCAGGCTGAATCCCTGGCCCCGCGCCAGTATCAATTTAGCATCTCCGAACATCTACGAGCTGGCAGCCATGTATGAGGCCGCCAAAGAGAATGGCTATCTTGACTCTGACGAATGGTTCGAAGTCATTGATGCTTTTGGCATGAGAGGTGCCAGAGATCGTTTTGTACGACTCACATCCGCAGAACTGACAGACGCTGGTGTTCCCATACAGTGCGTCAACTTACTCCCTTATATTCCCATGTTAGTCACGAAACTTGGACCCAACGGCGTGCTTTATACCACTATTTTGGGCCGCGACGATCCTCGATTGTATGACAGAAACGCGGAGGAATACATACTAGCAAGAGCGCCACCTAATCATCCCACAATTGGAGGAATTTACATGAGACTGTTTCCAGCGCAGACAGTTGACCAAATAGTTTCCGTCAATGGCGCGGGAGATACGTTTTTAGGCGTCTTGGTGTCTGGCTTGTCACAGGGCGGTGACGTCCAGAGACTAATCAACGTGGCGCAAAAAGCAGCAGTGTTGACGATTAAGAGCACGCAGTCGGTCAGTTCAGAGCTTCACAAACTGGAAAAAGACTTGACCGGAGCACTTGTGTGAGATGACCAGAGTCGTTTGAACTAGCGTGTTGCTACTTACAAAATACCGGAAGATAATAATAGTGCATAGATTATTGATCAAGATCATGCAATGACTTGGTAAGTATTTGTTTAAGTCGCAGAACATGAGGGGTTCTCGAATTTAAAACTAGATATATAGTTGAATATCACGTACATGAAACATGGGAATGCTTTTATTGAAGTTAAAGTTTTCTTTGATGAAATATAAACAAGATATTCTTAAGATTGACCTACTTTGTATTGCATATAGAAGTTATTATTTTAGACCGTACAATTATTCGTAACAAATTATAACCGTTTATATCGCTCATACAGGCAGATACGTAGCTCTTGGATAGGCCAATCTATAAAGAATCTAGGGGTTGTGCTGGACCCTATAACACTGCCCCACTTGTTTCCTGCCACTGGCGGGGCGTCGCGCAAAGTTCATGAAATCGACCCAAAAAAAATTCCATGGGCACATGAATTTTTGCCTGGCGCCGAGAGTATTCCTGTCTTCACCAACTGCAAAACCTCCCTTCGCAAAAAAAAAATGGCGAGTAACTTGGAGACGTGGACCTCGGATCAAGATGGCTCAGAACGTGATTTTTCTTCGGATTCCGAAACCGACGACGTGATGACCCGTAAGAATTCATTCGGGAACATCGAGAAGGACTCCGACGAAGAAGAACTTGAACGTTTGGTTCTAGGGAATAGAGTTGGCTTCGCAGAACGCCTGTTCAAGAATGGGGTGTCCGCGGAGGATCACAACGAAAGTGATGCTGAAATGGGTGGCGTGGAAGATGAAGGTCTGGAAAATGTGGACGATGCCGATTTGTTCGTTATAGATGCCGGCGCCGGCGGTAGCATGACGAAACATGCGACCATTTCGTCCAAGATGGAGCAAAACGAAGAAGTAGCCTGGGAAGACAGCGATGACGATCGTCTGGTAGTGTCCCTATCGTCAAATTCGAAGTTGCGAAGACTCAGAACAACACAAGAGGACGATCTGGTCAGTGGCGCCGAGTACTCGAGGCGACTGCGACAACAATATCTGCGCGTGAATCCTGCGCCGGCATGGGCCAAGGAAACCAGTGACCGACCGATCAAGAGAAGACGACGCTCTTCAGCTAGCTCAGGCTTCTCAAGCGATGATTCTGATGAAGATACCTCTGCGCAGCCTTTGGCAGAGTTTCTACGCAACGTTAAGCAGCTGGCCGGGCTTGGGGGCTCCGACACGCGCAAGCTGCGGGCTGAAGTCATCGATATCCAAAAATCAAGAGACATTCCGGACACACACAGGACATCCGTCGAGTGTCTGTCGTTTCACCCTAAATATCCAGTTCTTCTATCGGCCAGCACCGCATCTATCCTCTATCTGCACCATATCGCACCCGAAGCACAACCTACACCCAATCCTCAACTTACGTCTGTTCAAGTCAAGCAAGTCGATGTTCGACAGGCCCAGTTCTTATACCCTACTGGTGACAAAATTTTCTTTGCTGGTCGAAGGAAATATTTCCACCACTGGGATCTGCCGTCGGGGCTTGTGCAAAAGACAACACAAATCAATGGCCATGCTCTTGAGCACAAGTCAATGGAGCACTTCAAATTGAGTACGTGCGGTCGATACATGGGGATCATCGCCTCATCACGGAAAGGAGGCGGTGTGATAAACGTTCTGAACGTGGCATCAATGCAATGGGTCGCGGCCGCCAGGTTGTCGAGTCGACACGGCATTGCTGATTTCGCGTGGTGGAAGACAGGCAACGGCATGACTATTCTAGGAAAAGACGGCCAAGTAGGAGAATATAGTATGGACTCGAAAACCTTTGTCGGCATTTGGCACGATGACGGCTGTGTTGGGGGCATTGTCGTCGCTCTTGGTGGGCATCACGGCCCGACCGCTCTTGGTGAAGATCGTTGGGTAGCCGTGGGCTCCAACAGCGGCATCACAAACATTTACGAAAGAAGCACACTTGTTTCATCTCAAAAAGATGGAGATCTTGTCATGAAGGAGCGACCGACTCCTACCAGAACATTTGAGCAGTTGATCACACCCATCACGGTCATCACATTCTCACCAGACGGTCAGCTACTTGCATTTGGTAGTCGCAACAAGAAGGATGCTCTGAGATTAGTGCACCTGCCCAGCTGCACTGTCTATCGAAATTGGCCGACACAGCAGACGCCGCTTGGTAGAATCACCTCTGTGGCATTCGGACGACAGAGCGATTTGTTGGCTGTGGGAAACGACACGGGTAAAATTCGATTATGGCACATTAGGAGTTGAGCTGGATACATGGATGTTAATAGAGGAACGCCCGGAATGATTCTTCATTGTTGGATATCAGGTAGACTCTCAGCGGAACTTGAAATAAGTACGTCTCATGCTGCTATCGGAAGAAAACGTCTTCGTGGCTTAACGAATAATGTCCCCCTCCATCCCATGCACATGCTCAACCCAGAACAAGACCACGCAGCGACATAACAGCTTATATCACGCAAGAAGATTATATCCAGCATTAGCTTGTTACACTCTCACCAGTCAAATTCAAGGCCCAGCTCAAAGTCAATCGTCATCGGCACTGCAGTCCCAGCAGTTGTACCCTCTCCAATTCGTCGAATTGCACACCTCTCCCTTGCCACGACACAGCTGGGCGATTCGCGACTGTGGTACATTGACATGGCAAAAATAGAGCCCGAGACCTCTGTCATCCCAAGCCTTGGCCCCAACGTGGTCGTAAACGCACTGCGTCTGGCCATTGTCGTAGAGACCGAATGTGGTACACTGGCAGCACCGCGTGTGCTTGCATTTTAGAGCCAGAGCTGAGACCATCATGTATGGCAGAAATTGGCAGCTGAAGCGCATTGTGCTTTTTGGCAGTCGGTTGGGACCTGATGGTAATTGTAAATGTGTGTGAGAGAATGACGAGCCGTTGGCTTGTATTCTGTAGTTTGAGTTTTGCTTCGTGTGTAAATGAAATTGATCCAGGGCTGATGGCAGTACGACAGAAGAATCTCAAGTCATAGTACTCAGACGCTATATATATATATGACATCGCGACTAAACATTAATTTTAGGAACATTGGTGTGAGATTATATTTCGTTGCGCCGAGTGACTCGAGTTTCCCCTTCTCTGCTATGGTAGAACCAAGGACGTGGCATATTGTTCTCATTGTTCTTGCGCACCGTCCTGCTTTTCGACAATAATTAGTGGCGAGCAATCATAACACTAGATTTTTTTTTTAACCAACGCACTGGAGGCATGCCTCTTCCTCGTGAGGAAATATCAAACCCCTATTCTTCTTAGGGACTCCACGCGCTGATGCCTCGAGAGACGCCAGTAATTAATAAGGGTATTATCAAAGGCCGTCAAAGCATCAAATGAACTTCGTGTTATGAGTTCGGCTTATTTTGAGTTACGTTGTCAAAAAGCGAACAAGGTCTGGTACTTGCTTACCACAACAAGGTGTGCCTCTAGTGCGTTGTTTGCTTCCTTAACAATGAGCCCTTTCCTTGAATTGTCTTGAAGCAAACATATCAGGTGCATCGTGTAAATTGAGTAGGATGGGATGATTCGAACATGATGGAAATGAACTACGTAAACATACAAAAGTAGTCAAACACAGGTTATATTTTTGTTTTTGCCTCCTCAAAAACTGACAGTTCTTCAGCTTCTTAAAATGAAGCTCCTTAGACATACAAAGGGCGTGACTGATAATGGAGGCTGTGATCAACATCTGATACTACGACACGAAATCATTAAAGCATCTATATAGGCGAAAACCCAGTTGCGTGAATACGTATTTCGTTTGTGTTTCTTTGCTGCTACGTACTCGATGAGCACATTCCGTACTTGCAGAGAATGTTTGCTGTCCGGTGAGGGAGAGACGGGTCCAAGCTTGAGATTGACCTTGTTGCTAACTTGGCCGGTAAAGAACAGTGGAAATCAGGGTCGCGGACTTCACATGAACTTCGATACATCAGAGCGAAGAATGGTTGCCTGCTTTCTCGGGGCCGGAAAAATGGGTGGAATTGACAGACGCCTTGATCTGAAGCAAGATTTGGAAGTATGTATTCTTTTTTAGTTTGCTTTGCGCTTTGTTACATTTTGACAGTTGCAAAACGAGTATTGCACTTATGGAGCACTGTGGCCACATATCTCAGAATGCCTCGTGTCAGGCATCGTTTTGATCTTTGCCAATTTTAATTTTTTTTTTTTAATTTTTTAATTTTTTGCTGATGGAGCCTTATCGACTTCGACGTCAATATTTAGCACCATTTATCTGATTCTTGTCCGATATAATGGTCCGTCAGGTATAGTACATACATTCATTTTCCGCAGATAATTTTGGCGTTTTGTGTACCTCAATCTCGTGCTCCAAGTCCAATTTTCAATTTTTTTGTGATGCTCAACGCGTTCATGAATGGTGCTTTGACTTGTAATGTCAAACCAACTCAGCATCTCCATCACGCACCAAAACCTTGGCGTTCGACCACCTCAGGATCAATACATCCCCTTCCGTCGCCGGCAAGGTGACGTCAGCGTCGGTCCCTTGTCCATAGACATCTTTATCTCTGAGCATGCGAATAAATACCGCAGTATCTAGATCTGGCGAATCAATCATGCTGATATTGCCTGCTGTGTCATTCAGGTTTTGGAGCTGCGGGGGAAAGGAGCCCAGGAAGGAGGAGAGATAGTGGTTGTGAAGGAGAGCCTGGTGTCTTGTGGCGTAGGCGAGTTCAGCTGGTGATAGTCTATCTCGTAGGTCTTCGGTGGAAAGGTAGTGTAGTGTGTGCTTATCAATCTATGCTCGACTTCCAGTTAGTCAAATCATATTCTTGCTTCCATTGCCCAATCGGGCATGATACAGCACGATTCATGGGACCTACGGCTACAACTTAAACGAGATTCGAGGAAATTGAAATTGAGAAAGAAAAGGCACGATGTGACAGAGTCATTAGGTCCACATACTTTGGCCATCCGCACTCTCAAGTAGCTTCTCACGAGAAACTTGTATCTCTCCAACTCAGACTGTATGACAATGAGGGAGAAGTTGGTTTTGGGGTCCATATCGCCCGTCAGGTCCTCAACTTTATCGATCTGTGCTTTAATGCGGTCATTGACTCGCTCGAAGAGGCCGTCAGATGGCCATCTGCGTATGTATATTAGCCCTGATTGCCCTGATTGCCGATCGATGCATTGATCTCGGAAGAGACAAATTCCTGCGATGCAAACTCACTCTAATACTTCTGGAGCTGATCGTTCTGCCACCCATCGACGCGTCAAGGCTTGAAGGTCACGAATACCATGAGGTATGGAGTGAGACGACGGATCGACTTCACGAAGAATATCATTGATATCCATGGCGCGCGTGACTTAAGTGCGTCATAATATGACTTTCGCTTGCGACTTGAGGTGGATGATAGTTTCGACCTTCAACTGATGGTGGATTCCTCAGGTAGTGTGTAGAGGCTTTCGAGGCGCCGTCCAATGGCCTATTGATTGCATGACATAACGGCTCGTAGCTGCTGATGAGTTGTTCTTCGCGTCAAGAGAAAAATGTGCCTAATTCTGGAGTATTTTAGACCTACGACAGACCCTTGAAAGATTATAGACTTCTAGTTAGCCCCCCTTTGGCCCCCCCCCCCTCCGCCCCATGCCTCCGCCACTTAGCATGTCACCGCATATGACCGCACCTATGGCGACTAGTAAGGTTCTTCAGACGCGTGGTTTGATTAGCTTATAATCCCCTTACTATTTGACCCTATAAGTGGAAGTGTAAAATTATTTGAGGGGTATGTTATAGTTAAATTAATAAATAGAAACTGATTTTTTGCATTTAGAAATGCTATATTAAGCCTAGTATACTAATTTAGTAATTAAATACATGAATAAAATTAGAATAGCTTTATACCTAGCATTAACCTTAAAGAACTAGTATACTAATAAATAATTTAAAGTAATTTAAAAGGGTTAATTATTATTATTATTATTATTAATACACTAGTTAGACTAATATCTAGCCTAATATCTAGTACCTACACTACTTTATCTCTATGGAAAAATGTTGGGACTAGGGTAGCTAGGTAAAGGTAATAGGCATATAGTATATTAACTAAAGCTTACTTTCTTTAAGTTATATATAGTAATAGCTATACTTTATATAGTCTATAGTAAAGTATAAGTAAGTTATATATATAGCTATTATAGTAAATTATATATAAGGTTATTACCTAATAGTTATATATATATATAGCTATAGTATATATATATTATAAGGCTTTTTATAATTACCCCCTCTTTTATAGTTACTATTCTTAGTAATAATATACTTATTAGTTAATTAATAGCTATTAGCTAGCTTTACTATATTAATAAGAGTTAAATAATAATAATACTATATATATAGCCTAACTATAAAGACTATACCTTTTCTTTAGCTTTTTATTATATTTTCCTTTTTTTTTATTATTACTATTACTATTACTATTACTATTATTACTAATATTATTATTATTATTACTATATATCCCCTTATTTTCTCTATTAAAATGCTATTATATTTATATATATTAAGCTTTATTTATATTATTACCTTTACTATATATATACTATATATAATAACTTTAAGAAGCACTTATTATTTAATATTAAACTAGTATAATTAGCTTATAAGTTCCTTACTAACCTATTTATAAGTAATAAAGTTTATACTATAAAATAGTATAAATAATATACTATATACTTAGATTTTTATAAGCTAATATATATAATATCTATAATATTATAGGTTATTTACTAATAGTTTATAGCCTTTACTTATAATAATAAGTAATTAAACTACTACCCTTAAGATATATAACTAGCTAAAGATATTAGTTTAAGCCTCTATTAGTATAGTAGCTAGTAAGGCTAGTACTAAAATACTAGTCTATATTTTTTATAATAATATATACTATAAAATTATATACTTATTACTTATATTACTATATAGCTTTAACTATACTAACTAAGCTTATTAAGTAGCCTTTACTTTAATAGGCTTAGCTAAGTTATTTATTATAAGTATTTTTACTTATATATTATCTTAATTTTACTAAATTTTTAGCTTAAAATATATAAATAATATATAATAAGTATATTATTATAAGGTAATAGCTATATATTACTCTTTTATTATTAATTTCTCTTAATATTATATATTTAGACTTTATATTTATATACTATATATTTACTTTATATTTACTAATACTTTAATAGTTAAATTATAATATATTAATAGTAAAGTAATTTAAATAGTAATAGCTAGGTATATAATTAGGGAATTCTAAGTATATTATTTAAATAATAACTATATACTAAGTTTATATTATTATTACTATAGTATTATAAAAGAATATTAATAGTAAAATTTAAGCTTTTAATATATTTTTATAGTTTAGAATACTAAAGTTTATTATTAATACCTTTTTTATAGCCCTATTTAAGCTATAAATAGTTATTTAGCTTATTTTTTAGTAGTATTTATATAAGTATTATTTTATATAAGAGTAGTATTTTATTCTATTTTTTTTTTTTCTTTTTTTTAATATAAAATAAAATATTTTTAAGTAATATAATACCTATATATTATTACTTTATTATAATTTATAACTTATTTTTATAACTTTTTTTTTATATATTATAATAAGTCTTAGTATATATATATTTTTCTTAGCTATTTATTAATTATATTTACTTAGCTATTTTTTTTATTTTACTAAGTAATAAGTACTTTTTTATATTTTTTTTTATTTTATATATTATTTAGTTTATACTCTTTATCTTAGTTTTTTAGGTTTAATAATATTATTAGTTTATTATTTTTTATTTTTTATTTTTATAGCTTTAAAAAAGAGATATAAAAAATATTATATAATTATATATACTTATTTAGAAGTTCTAGCTAATAAGCTTATTTACTTATAGTATTTAATATATAAAATAGTTCTATAAATTAAGGGTTTAGCTTTTTTTTTATATTCTTTATTTAAATATTCTTTACTAAAAGTATAACTTTATTTCTCTTATTAAAAGATATTAATTAGTAGTATTTATTATAGTATTTTACTTATAATTCTATAGCTTTTTACTATATAAGTACTATTTTATTTTATATTTCTTAGAGCTTTTATACTTTAATATTAACTTTTAATATATTTTTTTAAGTAATTTACCTTTAATCTTAAAATAAAACTCTAGGTAAAATCTAAAGAGTATATAGTTAAGTAACTAGCTTATTATTTTATTTACTATATTATTATATATAAATTATATTACTAATAATAGCTTTAGCTAAATTAGTTAATTATTTCTAATAAAGTATTAAAAATAATACTTTAAAACCTAGTTTATTTTCTTTATTTAGCTATTAATTTATAAATAAAATACTATTAATAGCTTTCTTTTTATCTTTAAAAAATAATAAAAATTACTTTAAAATATACTTATAAATACTAAACCTTAGTTTAATATAATACTCTTTAGTATATTATACTTTAGCTTAACTTCTTTATAAAATAATTTAGCTAGCTTAGCTATATTAATAATAGTTATAACTAAAAGAAATAGGGAGTACTTAGTAAAATAGTTTATAATTACTAAAATTATATTAATTATATAATCTTCTTTAAGAACTTTAAGTAATTCTATAATAAAGTCTATTAATAATTTAACTATTAGTTACTATAAAATTAAAAGTAATTCTAAATAATTATATAGTTTATACCTTTTAGTAATTACTTATTAATATATACTATAACTTATAATATAGTTTATTATTATTTATTTTATATTTAGCTAGTAAAAGTTATATTATAATAATTTAAGTATTTTATATATTTTAAAATAACTAATAATTAAGGTATTATAATATAGCTAAAAAAGCTTTTATTATAAAATAAGCTTTAAAGAAATAACTATTTATTCTTTATATAATAAAAGACTTTCTATATTATATTACTATACTTTAGCCTTTTCCCCTTTATTTATTAATTCTATAGTATAAGTAAGAATTAAGTTTTACTTTTATATTTTTTTAAGTAATTTAAAGAGAGAGTTTTATATATTAAAGTTATAAAGGTTTAGTGCCTTAAGAGTTCTTTAAATAATATATCTCTTTATAATTTAAATATAAGCTATTTTAGCTATAAATTTACTTAGTTTTATTCCCTTTTTTACTAATATTTTAACTACTTATTTAGTATTAAAAGTAATTAAGCCTTTTATAATAAGTTTTAATTTATTAGCTAGAGTTATTTTAACTTTTAAAGGCTATTTATTATACTTTTTAGTATACTTTTATATTAGTTTAATTACCTTATTAAGCACTTTTTTTACTTTTAAATCTAATAATAACTTAATATTTATTAGCACTTTATTCTTATAATTTAGCTATTTTAATAGTATATTAGTAAGGTTACTTTTACTTACTTAATACTTAATAATAAAATTAAATAAGCTAAGAAATATATATTATTTTACTTATTTTTTATTAAGTTTTACTTAGCTTATAAATATTTATAAGTTATAGTAGTTTAAGAGTATTTTAACTAGTATAGTAATGCCTTTAATATAATATTATTAGTATTTAAATAACTTAATAATAATAAATAGTTTTTAATTTACTATATTATAATTATATTTTATATTAATAAACTTTTAAAACTAAAAAATAACTAAATAATAATAGCTATTATTATTAAGTTATAAAATAATACTAGCTATAGTAAAGGTAAAGATATTAGTTTTAATATATATAAGTAACTTTAAACTATAGTATTATAAGAGAGATACCTCTTAAAAGGTAGCTTTAAGCTAATAAAATACCTATTTTTTATTATTATTAAAGTAAAACTAGCCCTTTTAAATACCTTTTTAGCTATCTTTTATAAATATATTAAGAGAAATAATAAAGATAAAGTATTAGTATATAAACTACTTATAGAAGTTATAAAACCTAAGAAATACTTATATATCTTAAAAATATACTAGCTTTTTTTAATTTTTAATAGATTTTACTTACTTTTTATTTATTAAAATACTATTAATAAATAGAATAAACCTAAGAAATTTAATAGATTTTTAGTAAAAAAAGTACTTAAATAACTTAATATAAAGCTTTATACTTTATATTTATTTAAAAACTTACTTAATATATATAGTATACTTTTTTTTAGTCTTTAAAAATATAAGAATATTATTTAAATATACTATATAAATTATATTTAAGAGGCTATATAATATTTAGTAAATATAGCTTTAAAATATAGTAAGTATATTAATAAAACTAAATAATATAATTAAATATTTAAAGTAGCTATATTATAAGTAAAATACTATCTTTTACTTATTACTTTCTTTAATTTAAATATAATAATAAGTATTTTTAATATTAATTTTTATAAAGAATATAATACTTTAATATTTATTAAGAATTTTTAAAATAAAAGATAAAGTATAGTAATTCTTTAGTATTATTTTATTAATACTTTTATAGTTTATATATAGTTATAAAGTATTATTTTTCTTTAAAATAAATATAATAAATATACTTACTAAGCTTTAAAAGGGTTTTATATAGCTATTTATAAGGTTTTTTTTAAGGTATTTATATAATATTTATAGCTTATTTTATAATAAAGAGTAAATAAAGCTATAAAAAAAGGTAGTATTTAGTATTAAGTTAATAATATAGTTAGTATCTTTTTATTTTAGTAATATACTTACTTTTTTAAATATAAATATATTAAGAAAAGTCTATAGTTTTATAAATAAGTAACTAATAAAGATATAGACTTTTATTTATTCTTTATTTTTTAAGGTAATAAACTTATCTTTTTATATACTATAAATAGTAAAAATAACTATAGTATATTAGTTTTTTTTTAAAGTAATAAAGACTAGCTAATAAAAAACTAGTTTTTTATACTTTAAACTACTAATATTAGTAATAAAAGTTAAAATATACTTATTTTTTTATTAGTATATATATACTAATTAATATAAGGCTTTCTTTTATTTTTAAGTCTTTATTAATAATAATATAAATTAATAATAGTTTTCTCTTTTATTACTTAGAGTTAATAATACTAATAAATATATAATATATTTTATATTATAAAATAGTTAAATTACTAATTACCTTAAGTTTAATATTACTTATATTAACTTTATTAAAGCCTTACTATTAGGTATATTTAATATTAATAATATTTACTTTAGTATAAGTATTAAAATTTACTAATATTTTAATATTAGTTTAGCTATAAGTAATAATAAAAGTATAGAAATATTATTTAGTTTAAACTTATATATACTTAGTAAAAATAAAAGCTATTACTTTTATTAAGGGTTATTTCCCTAGCTATTAAAATAGGGTTTCTATAGTTAGTTATAGTTAAAGTAAATATATTTTATTTTACTATAGTTATAGTATTTCCTAGGTTAGCCTATAGAGTTATTATTAGGTATAAAGATAAGAGGTTATATTATTAGTATTATATTATACTATAAGGTATTTTTTAATAACTAATTATAATTAATATAAAGGGTTTTAGTATTACTTTTATAAAAAGAATATACTTTTTACTTATATTTCCCTAGTATTATATTCTAAAAACACTAGGCTAGCTATATAACTTCTTTTTATATTTTCTTTATAATAAATATATATAGATTAATATAATTCTATAAGTTAGGCTAAAGCTTAATAAAAAATAAAAAAGCCTAGCTTTTTTTACTAGCTTTTTTAAGGTATTTTTTTAATAAGTTAAGATAAATACTAAAGTTAATAGGGCTTTAATCTTTATATTACTTAGTATTCTTTATTATTATAGTAATTTAGGCCTCTTAATTAGCTAAGTCTTTAAGTAAAATTAAGGTTTAATCTTAAAATACTACCTAATTATTTTTAAGTTTTTATTAGTAATTCTCTTATTATTTATTAAGAAAATAGTTTTATTTTACCTAATAAGCTTAGTATATATAGTTAAAAATAAATAAAATCTTTTAATAGTTTTAGTAATATTTATATTATACTTTATTAAAAATATAAATTAAATTATTAATCTATATTTTATACTTTTAAGGGTTTATAAAGTATATAAATAAGGTAATATTCTTAACCTTTATCTTATCTTTATTACTATTAAATAAGGTATTAAAGATTTACTTAGCTTTTTTCTTTATTATTTTAGTATTATTATTATTTAAAATATAAAAAAAGTTTTTTTCTTAAGCTTAAAGCTATTAAAGCTTTTATAATTAAGTAATTTATTTTTTAATAACCTATACTTTTTTAAATAAATTATAAATATTTAGTATAAAAGTAATAAGAGCCTTTATTATAAAAAAGTTAGTATTTTTATTTTATAATACTATAGCTATTTTTTAAATAATTAATATTATATTATCTTTAAGTAATTATAAAGAAGCTTTAGAATTATTAAAACTAAGGTAACTAAATAAAGGTAATAAGTATATAATATATTAACTAAAGCTTACTTTCTTTAAGTTATATATAGTAATAGCTATACTCTATATAGTTTATAGTAAAGTATAAGTAAGTTATATATATAGCTATTATAGTAGATTATATATAAGGTTATTACCTAATAGTTATGCATATATATAGCTATAGTGCATGTGCATTATAAGGCTCCTCACAAAAAAACCCTAGGGTAGGGAGGAAAACCTAAATATAATCGTAGCAGCTACATGCTAGGGCCGGAGGGACCCTAGGTCGGTATCGTTCATGGAAAAATAGTGTACTGCTAGCTAGACAAGGTCGGCGTTGCTAGAGAAGTTTAAAAAGGTTTAGAAATCCCTAAATTCTGATATAAGTTAATATTAATAATATAGCTAAAATTCTTATAGTGATAGGAATAAGCTAAGTATGTCATGGCCTAGTATATATACTGCTAAAAGAAAGGAAAATATAACCTTCATTATAATCTATAATTTTTTTTATTTAATAATATCTATAATATATATAGCTTTTACATGTCTATAGATTTATACAGAGAAAATAGGATCCCGATATCCTATAATATTGCAGCTATCCCTCATTTTTATGACACACTAAGTAGGTCTACGGGCAGCAGTAGGTAGAATGATCGCGAGAATGACAGTAAACCGCCACGCGAATAGCAACACTTCTGTCATCTGCTCCCTCTAGCCGCGATGGGCAAAACAATGAACCCACGAGTCGCCCACAGAACTTTCACGTGCACTATCTGCGTCTCCGATTGCCGTCTACAAACTTATGGGTCCGTTTCAGCAGGCCATGAAATGTCGTCATCAAACCAGCTGAGAAGGTAAAGAGCAGAGCACGCTGAGCGGTAGTGAGCAGCTTGAATAAAGGATAAGGGTACCTGGCAATTCAAATTAGCACCATTGAACAAGGCCGTCGACAAGCTCAAGTACCTTGGCAAATACGAACCAGCCATTTTTACTGAAGCAAATCTCAACCCAGTACCAGTAGGCGAAGGCAGACGCCGTGTTCACCAAAATCGTACCAGACACCGAAATCGTCCACGGCGGACTGAACATGAGGAAATCTAGGGATAAAAACACTGCGGGAGCCAAGTGCAGAGCGAGATCCATCAACATGCCGATCTCGAGTCCAGACTCAACGAGAAGGCTCGCGTCAATGGCACAAATCCCCCAGTATAATGACGATATCAGAACCTCGAGGGGCGTAGCAACAATCGAAATGGAGTTCTTCCATCGGTACAACGTCGTGCTTCTAAATATGTCGGCTATGGCGGCCAGAATGAAGACCGATAGAGAGAGTGTGAGACCTAAAACGGTCAGGAACTGAAAGTACGATCCGTGTGCCTTGACAATGTATGTGTCCCGGCTCAATACGGAATGTAAGCTACTGCCCAGGGCAGCAAGTCCCATTAAATGAGTGAGCAAAGAGGCAGAAGAGGAAAGGCAGACGGGATGCTGGAGATGTGGTCGAGCCATTATGCATACGCTTTAACACTGTTAATCAGAAGAGGCTGGCAGGTCTTTGTACGTAGTCTATTCGAAGAAGGGGTAGGTAGTAGGACGAAGATAGATGAGGATTGACTTCCGAACACGTGCCAAGCTGACAAACGTATCCGGAGCAGTGGCCGGGCCGAGGAACCCGACAGCTCTTGGTGACGGCGGCAACTTCGAGCTGAAGGAGCAAAGACACGGCTGGAGAATGTTTTCGGTTTGTTTTGTACTTGATGTACTACAACAGACATGCCTGTTCACATGCAAGTAGTAGACATGGTAGGTCCAGCGTCCGGAGTGGAGTGGAGCCTGGTCTAGCTTGGCATCAATCTGGTGCTTTTGCCAACTTGCAGGCTGCAGGGCAGAAAGCTCTGGAGCTCCCAGCGCCACGAGGCAGGTGCACGCGCGATGCTGCACTACAACATTCGATCTACCAGGCAACGTCAACTTCACGACCACACACGACTACATCCCTCCCTGCCTACCTGGGCACCTAGGTAGTGAATAAGACGCCTCTTCAATCAACCGGTGCCTGTCCAGAACTTTGGCCCGCGCCCTTGACATCAGAAGCAGCAATACGATTTACGCCGACTTGCTACTGCGTTCGTCTTGTCAAGCTCATGATCTATAAATGGCCGACGCCACGACTACCGAAGATGACAATCGCTCACAGAAGCGCAACCATGCCGACTTCAAAGAGCAGGATGTTTCAGGTAAAATTTTCTGCTAGCTGTAAATGAGTATCTTCGGCTAACATCGCGTCAGAAGACTCGTCTGGAGATGATATAGGGCCCCAACTCCCATCCGATGCGCCCAAAAAAAAGCGGCGCATTCTTCCCTACGAAAAGCTCTATGTCGCGGCCCTTCCGAAGTCAGCTCGCTATTCAAGATCACTCATGCACAAAGAGCAAGTTCTCTTCGTGACATGGACGCCACTGACGGAATTTCTTATCACGGCATCTCTTGATGGTGTCGTGAAGTTCTGGAAGAAGGTAGATCAGGGCATTGAATTTGTCAAAGAATTTAAGGCACATAGCGGCGAAATCAAGTCCGTATCGGTAAGCATTGACGGTCGAAGTTTTGCAACCGCCGGTATTGATGAGACGATCAAAATCTTCGACGTCATTACGTTTGATTTGCTCTCCATGCTTCCTTTGAGCTATGTTCCCAGATGCGTCTGCTGGGTGCACCAGAAAGGCGCATCGTTCCCAATCTTAGCTGTGTCGGAAGAATCAAGACCCCTGATACATCTGTACGATGGTCGCGGAGAAAATGAAGTTCCCATACACAGTATCAAGGGCCTCCATCGAAGTTCTGTGCATTTAATGGCCTTCAACAACACATTTGACTGCGTCGTCTCGGCAGACGAGCAGGGCATGGTAGAGTACTGGCGGCCGAATGAAAACTACGAAAAACCTGACAATGTCTTTAAATATAAAAGCTCAACCAATCTGTTCGATTTCAAAAAGGCCAAATCCACGCCGACTTGCTTGACCATTTCGCCCAACGGCAAGAATTTCGCAGCCTTCTCTGTTCCCGATCGAAAAGTTCGTATCTTTGACTTTGAATCCGGAAAACTGCAGCGCACCTATGACGAATCACTCCAAGCTATTGAAGACATGCAAAAGGCCGGCACCGCTTCTCACAATTTAGACGGTGTTGAATTTGGAAGGAGACTCGCACAAGAACGAGAAGTGGACTCGCAGATGCTGCGAGACAAATCAAATATCATCTTCGACGACTCGGGCAACTTTATTGTGTTTGGGTCCATGCTAGGTATCAAAGTGCTCAACACTTACACAAATCAAGTTGTCAAGGTCTACGGCAAAGATGAGAACTTCCGTGCTGTTAATATTGGTTTGTATCAGGGCCAGCAGCTGAAGAAAGGCATTTTCTCGGTCGAGATGGGGGCATCGAGCAATCCGCTATTGCAAGAAGCGGAAAATCGAGATCCGATTCTCGTCGCCACCGGGGTCGGCAAAGTTCGCTTTTACATGTTCACCAATGAAGACAATATCTCCAAGTCGACGCGAGACATCCAGAACGAGCGACCAACCATATTGGGCAGTAAGAAGGAGGGGAATGCTAAAGCGACGGTGACAGGGAATGCTGCAGTCCTCCATACCAACTATGGCGACATCCATATCCGCCTCTTTCCTGAAGCAGCACCTAAAACTGTCGAAAATTTTGTCACGCATGCAAAGAACAGCTACTACAACAACACGATTTTCCACCGAGTAATCAAGAAATTCATGATTCAGGGCGGTGATCCGCTAGGCGACGGCACGGGCGGCGAAAGCATTTGGGGCAGGGAATTTGAAGATGAATTCAGTAGCCTAAAACACGACAAGCCGTTCACCGTGAGCATGGCCAACGCGGGACCCAATACCAACGGCAGCCAGTTTTTCATCACGACGGAAAAGACGGTAAGTGGTCATGCTACCCTCCGCCACTCCAGACTAGGACCCTTGTCAGTTTGTACTAATGATTGACAGCCCTGGCTAGATGGTAAACATACCATTTTTGGACGAGCTACTCAAGGCTTTGATGTTATTCAAAAAATCGAGAGTGTCAGGACGTACAAGGAAAAGCCCGAAGAAGACATCAAAATTTTGAACATTGACATCATATAGAAGAGAAAAACAAGAAAAATCCATTGTGGTACCGATTTGGTTCAGTCTCCATTGACCTCGTTCTTTCTGAAAACAAAAACCACGCAACGATGGACTGCCCAAGCATATGGTCTTCGGCTTGGGGTCCATTGAGTAGCCACGGCTCCCCGGGCTAGCAAACAAAACCGTATTGGCGAAGACCAGTTAAGAGAGTGCGTAAAGCTGACAGCGGGTCAAATACAGTAGCGCGGGCGCGTCGTTTCGCATGACCGGTATTTCCTGATACGATCCATGCCAGTGAGGGCTATTGCATGTGCTTTATGAACATAACCCTTGCTTCGTTTTAAGCCTCAGTCTTATTACCTTTGATCTATCCGCTTCATTGAAACCATGAGTTGGCAACGGATGATCATCGCCCCTTTTCTTCATATTTGCCCTCTACATTAAGACTTCATCAATGTTGTCAGTCACGTTCGTTCCGTTTCAGCTACCATAAGTCAGTCGTGCATAGCTTGTCGGCCTTTCTCGAGGTGTTACAGCGGGAGTTGCCAAGGAAATCATCGTGCAAAAGCGTATGAAAGTGAGGTTACATGATGGCGCGTCAAAGGCAATTAAGTGCCCCAGCACCCAAGCGAAGAAGTCGCAAAGGATGCTGGTAGGTTGCTCATCATCCTTGAAGCATCGATAGTCCTAATTCATACTAACAAAGGTCTCAAAGGCCGTGCAAAGCCCGCAAGGTAAAATGCGGAGAGGAGCATCCTGCTTGCAAGAAGTGAGTTTGCGAGTAGCTTCTCCACCATCTGTATCTGCGTTGGCTATATTTCAGAACCTCTTCTTTCTGGAGGATTATTCTCCTAGATACAAAGTGCTGACTAGCAAAAACAAGTTGCGTCAAGGCGGGCGACATTTGCGATTATAGTGTACGATTGAACTGGGAGGGCCGCCGCACGAAGCGTTCCGCGCCGAGCAAAGGTGAATTCAACAGCGCAATTGTGCCTTCGAAACGATTTCGATGGCACCATCATGACTTTAGCACTAAAAACGGCCAGACTGTAGAAGTGTCTATCGAGGATAACCAGGGACTGGAAAGTAGCAGTTCTTTCGACCATCAGCCAAAGCAATTCCGGTCGCCACCGAGTTGCATCGCATTGACAGACCCAGACAAACATATACCTGCTACCTGTTCCAACCATGAAAAAAATTACACTGGTGACACATTGACATTCATCGATGAATCCCTGCAGCTCCATGCGGGACCGACGAACCGGGGAAGTTATGTCGGCCGAAGGCGCTTGGATGCTTCGAAAAACGTTGACCTATCAAGGCCTCCGCACAAGAGATCGCAACTTGATGTGACAACATCTTGGGCTCATCGAGAAAATGACAAATCTTTTGCAGAGCTGGCAAAGTTAGGTTTCCAGCTGCGCCAATGTGCGACTCCTTCGGCTGAACACGCCGCGACGGCCTCGTCCACGACATTGTTTTCGTGTCCCATTACAGCTGACGAACTACGTATGCGTGCAACGTCTTCGTGCAACAATCATATCGCCCATTCTCCAAATTTGGGGTCTTTTCGGTCATCCAATTTCGCAGAATCATGGGTGGTCGGAGATAGGGTGCCTCGGGAATTAGCAAAGCAGTCGGGCTGTCTGTGGGAGAGTCTTGATTTGTACAGATTTCAAGAGCCTTTGAGTCACTTCCATGTATATCCCCATGAGACTGGGACAATTTATGCGTTTGAGGATGGGGAAATGAACAAAGATCTACAGCAAAGTGCTGGTGATAATGCAAGCCTCTTATCTCACGGAACGCATATACCCAAGCAGAGTATCGTATACTTTGGAGAGTAGGCCATTTGCCCAACACAAGCGTAATGCGGCTCATGCGTTCAAAAGTCAGTCACTATTGTAACACAAATTGAAATACATTGAAAATTACCAGCCGCAAGACTGTGGCCCTTCGAGCTTTGCTAGACGTGTAAGAGATGTGCAAATTTGGGCGGCAATCGAACACATATTTGGCTGAGAATGAAAGTGAGGTCTTGGAAAATTACCCGGCCCCTATTCGCGATGTGGTGCTGGTAATCCCGGTTGTGCTAGTGGCTTTGGAGACAATGTCTCCATGAGCCTCTGGCCAAGACGTATTCGGTGGAATACATGTTGAGAACTTGATAGCCCGCTGCCCAGACAGTTGAGCGAATTGTTGTACGAGGAGACCTCGAGAATCTGTATAGCTGTAATGCAGCCACATGGGATCAACCGTAGCTTGCTTCGGTAGGTGAACATGATGGGCATCCGGATGAAGCGCCTACGACACGATGCCATCTGTCCTCCTCACAATCCCCCCATCATGGGCGAGCCACAGGGACGTGGCGACAATGTGAGTAGGCACCAAGTATGCTCTACTTGAGTTCTCTTTCCATCGTCCTGCTGATTCCAAGACGCAGTGTCGAGCAGTATGTTTCGGACTCGATGGTCAGTCGTTACTATAAGGGTTTGCTGATGCTCGCGTGGCTGGGAGAGCACTCTCAATAGGAAAGCAAAATGCTGCTGGGGGAGATTGCGGCAGCGCCCCCCCCCCCCCCCCCCCCCCCCCCCCCCCCCTCTTCGTCCGCGCTCGCATTGTCCCAGCGACCAAACATTCGCATGCGCAGTACTAGAGATGGCAGTCGTAGAGATGGCAGTCGCTTATGAGACACAAACGAGGCATTCACTAGGCTGGACGGGCCACATTTGCATCGAATTGTACATGAGTATTCGCAACGCCAGCCGATCAACGCCACGTTGGAGAAGCTGCCGAGCTACGCTGCCTGTTTCTGATCTTGGCCGACGCGCAATGAGATGCAACATACTGTACGTATGTTGTATGTACGTACAATGTAGAAATAAGCGGTGTAAATTGCACCGTATGTGTTTCAAGTAAAGAGATGTGTTTCAGAGATATGCTATAGTGAAAAGCAGCCAACAGTATTGGAAGAAACCCATGTGCTGGCCCTCGTGCGCTACAATTCACGTGTCTGTGCTAAATGGCCACTGCCAGGTTCAACAGGGCACTGGTCAGTCATGCTGGCCAATGGCGATCGGGGCATTGGGCATTTGGACTCGGCACGCGCCTCACTGGTTCTTCTGGCAATGCAATGACACATCCATCCATCCATCCATGTCACCCTCCGACTCCGGCCAGGCGTGCCTCCAGTCCGTCTGGCGTCTGGTCTGGTCTGGTGTAGTCGCGACGGACGGATTGACCCCGCCCCGCCATCCATCCACTCGTCCACATGCCGCGCCCACATGCCGCGCCCATGGATGATTTTTTTATTTTTTTTCTCATTCTTGATGAGTTGGTTTTTCTGCATCCTTGGCACGCCGCATTCTCTCTATTTATTTTCATAATAATCGCGCGCTAGGTCGGCCTTAATTTGTCTGCGTCGTACTGCCTGCCCGGCCTGCCTGCTCTCTCTGGCTCTCAGCTCGCTGACGTCTGGACGCTATTCCTCTTACATAATGTCGGTCAGTGTAACCCATTTTATCCGTGCGGCTGGCGATTTACGGCTTGCGGTTTATTACCGGATTACGGCGTGCGGCTTGAACCTTTGCTTTGCTTGCCCCTCCCCTCCCCTCCCTCCTCGACGATGGCGGGGTCGTCGTACTAACGCGGCACCTCTCCCTCACAGTTCTTCATCGAAAATAAAAATGTCGGCAACAAAGCCGACTCCGAGGATTGGAGAAGTATGCATGCAGTCACTCAATTCCGGCTCCCACTGGCTTTGCCCGCCAAACCCAAACCTCGCTCAGATTCGCCTCCCAACTTACCGTGATGCTGACTTAGAATTCCCAAAGTTCGTGGCTACAATCCTCTCACCCCCCCAGATCTGCTCCAGCACGAAATCCCACAAACCGCCGAGTCCAAAAAGACCGTCATTCAGTCGAGAGACGAAGTTGCTGCTGTCGTGAACGACTCTGATGAGCGCAAACGTCTCCTTGTTGTTATTGGCCCCTGCTCTATCCATGACCCCGAGGCTGCTCTGAAATACTGCGATCTTCTTCTTCAAGCCCGCGAGAAGCACGGCAATGAGCTCCTCATTGTCATGCGATCTTATCTCGAAAAGCCTCGGACCACCGTTGGCTGGAAGGGTCTGATTAACGATCCTGATATCGATGGCAGCTTCAAGATCAACAAAGGTCTGCGGCTCGCCCGTCAGCTCTTTGTAGACCTGACGAGTAAGGGCATGCCTATCGCCAGCGAAATGCTCGACACGATATCTCCTCAGTTTCTCGCTGATCTGCTCTCCGTGGGTGCAATCGGCGCTCGAACGACTGAGAGCCAGCTGCATCGTGAGCTTGCCAGTGGTCTGAGTTTCCCTGTTGGTTTCAAGAACGGCACGGATGGGTCGCTTGGTGTGGCCATTGACGCCATTGGTGCTGTGAGGCACCCACATCACTTCTTGTCTGTTACCAAGCCTGGTGTCGTGGCCATTGTTGGCACGACGGGTAACGAGGACTGCTTCGTCATTCTACGCGGCGGTGCCAAAGGCACTAATTATGACGCTGCAAGTATTGCCGAGGCCAAGTCCTCTCTCGAGAAAAAGGGCATCCGTCCGAGACTCATGGTTGATTGTAGCCACGGAAATTCGCTCAAGGACCACAATAATCAGCCCAAGGTCGCGGCCGTTATCGCAGAACAGGTTGCCAAGGGCGAGAATGGCATCTTGGGCGTTATGATTGAGAGCAACATTAATGAAGGTCAGTTCGCCCCCTCCCCCCCCCTTCCCTTTCTCCCTCTTCAATTAGCAGATATGACTAGTATGGGCCATGGGCCGTGAGCCAAGCTAACAGGCTTCATCTCAAAAGGCAATCAAAAAGTGCCCGAGGAGGGCAAGTCGGGCCTCAAATACGGTGTGAGCATCACGGACGCTTGCATCAACTGGGCAGACACAGAGTCTGTGCTCGACCAGCTTGCAGATGCTGTCAAACAGAGGCGCAAGGTTCTCGGTGCCAATGGTCACGCATAGGTACTTTCGTACTGAAGTAAAATAGACTTGTTTGTTCGCGCATGGGTCTCTCCTTGAGGATTCTGAAGGAGGAGTGACCCCTGAATTTCCATGACGATATTGTTCTTTTTTTTTTCCGGTCGTTGCGACCCGACTAAAAAGAGTCGGCTCGTTCTTTAACTAGAGGTGCATAGGAGAGGTATCAAAGCGGGAGGGTATACAGTTGAGTAGTAGGGTGCAGGTAGGGGCATATTTTGCACGTAAAATTCAAACTATCATTTCCTGGGTTTGACGACCACGTTATCAACCTTTGTGCGACATCGTGCGATGAATTAATAGGATGACTAATACTTGACACTTGCAGCGCCTTCACCATCCAACGTGTCCTGAAGGGGTGGAAGAAAAGGGAAAAAATAAAAAATTCCCAGGCTCTGTTCATTACTAATCAGCGGACCTTCTGCTCCAGCACCACACCTACCTGCTCTTGTGACCCACCAGGCACGCTCTATCCGCAATGATCAACGATTTAAAACACGAATGTCTGCCCTGCGATTAGACGCGCGCAACCTCTGGCAGACACCAACATCGGAGGTGGTGCCGTAGAAAAACGACTCCAACTTTGAAAATTCCATCTGCTCGCTGTTCTCCTGTTTGGCTGACTGCCCCTCCTACAACGCATCTTGCTCAGCCCGTGAGCTCATCGCATTGATATCATCCCGCGACGCGGCAAGCAACCATGGTTCGACGATACTCGCCTCCCGACTCGCCGCTCTCATCCATGGGCTCAGGCTCCGATGGATACGATGAGGACGCCCATGAAGAAGAAGATGTCTCACTTCGTCCATCAAAGCGACAAAAGGTTGATGCGCAGTCCAATTTGTCGTCTGTCATTGTTCCTGAAGCAGAACACGAGGCGGTCCCCGAGCCTGACACCTTGGAGGGCATGTCGGACGTCTCATCCGACACATCGGGTGACATTCCCAGCTCTCCGATCAATGCCCGACTGGAAGAAGAGGACTTTCAAGACCAAGTGACCGTCTGCGACTGGGATGGCTGCCCCGCTGGTGACCAAGGCGACATGGACAAACTAGTTGAACACATCCATAACTCGCATATCGAAAATCGACAGAAAAAGTACACTTGTGAATGGCAGACATGCAACAGAAAGGGATTGCCTCATGCCAGCGGCTATGCACTCAAAGCCCATATGCGAAGTCATACGAGGGAGAAGCCTTTTTACTGTTACCTGCCAGGTATAGTCCCGCCCCGTGCCTTCTTTTTTTTGCTGAACCCGCTTTAAATTGCTTAGGAACTGCGAGCGACACGTAGGCGACTACACTGATACTGATGTGGCATCTGTCAGAATGTGATCGTTCCTTCACGAGGTCCGATGCACTAGCAAAGCACATGCGAACCGTTCACGAGACCGAAGCTCTACGACCATCGGACCCAGTGCCTAAATCAATGCAGTCAGGGCCTGCTGGTAAGTCCAACAAGTTGAAGATAATCATCAAGACACCACAGTCGCATGCCGGCGGTGGCGATGACGAGTCCGGCGATGCTCGTAATGGCGACTCGGGCATGTCCGATTTCTTCACACCACTTACAGGAGAATTGTTTTCGTCGGAAGAGCTGTCATTCTCGGTAGATAAGCTCTATCGCAAGTGCTACTGGGAATCAAAGTGGGCCGACCAGGTTGGCGATGCGCTGAAGAAGGAATGCAGAGAGTGGGAAGAGATTTACTACAAGGAGTGGCTGGAGAAGGAAGTTCTGTTGTCGCAGGTCATCCAAAGTGAAGTGGACTGGCATGACCGTCGCAAGGCTATTCTGGAGGGCACTGTCGATATTCAGATCCCTGTCGTAGTCGAGTCTACGGGCGGTGGACAAACCAAGCGCGTCGACATCATGGCCAAGAAGGCGCAAGCTGCTGAAGCATAGGAGCGGAAAGCAAGGCGAGCGCCATGCCTTGTTGTAGACTACATTACGTTTGAAGGAAAAAGAAGCAGTCGTGACTGAGTATAGACAGACGACGGATCGTTTGGGGGACTTGAGCAAGGTCTGGATGAGACGATATACATTCACATGGAACAAAAAATTCGGAGTTTGAGGCGTTACGGTTATACTGGTTTCTTTAATCGACACAATTTCATATATCTTCATAGATTGTGCGTGTGGATTATGGTTTCTACTACACATGTAATATAAAAGGCTTTCCTGCCTACCTAATCAATAAGTAGTAAATCACACCACCTCAGGCTCAAGCACTAGCAAGCGATGATTGATAATAATAGTTATTATTATTATTATTATTTTTTATGTTTATGTTTATGTTTATGTTTGTATATATATTTATTTTTCTATTGATTTTATTTTTGAATCTATCTGCCATTAACGAATTGGCATCTTTCTTCATCTATACAATCTTTATTCTATCTTTCCAGATCTCAAATTAATATATCCCTTCGCCACCACTAACCCCGAAACCCGCCGATGTCGCATTCCAAACCACCCATCAGATAAAAGCGGGGCCCGACTGCACCGATCTCACTCGCCTGCTCCACTAAAAAGTAAAGTACCCAGGACCATGCCAATACCATTTCTAATCCTCGGCCCGCCTCTATGCGCGAAACCCTTCCCAAACATATCATATATGATTCCGCGATTACCTTCCAATATACATCAGCTATTCTTTCTACATCCTTGACAAATCCAACTTTTCTCTTTTTGGAACCTGACGAAATCAAATTAAACCACGAACTCGAACACCCCTGCCTCTGCGCATCAGTCGCCACCAAACCCCCCCCCCCCCCTCCTGCCTGTCGAACTCTCAAGACGATTTGCTCAAAATCAACTCAGGGCACATCGCCATGAGTGCGATCCTCTCCATCGACGATCTCAACGATTTTATTTCCCCCAGCGTAGCATGTATCAAGCCTATCGAGACGCTTCCCGCGGCGAACACGAACGCGCACAACCAGGACCAGTCGTCAGAGGTCATCATCGACGGAACACAGCCCGCTGCAGCCACGACGAGCGCAGAGGCCGCCCAGATCTCGCTGACAGATTGTCTAGCGTGCTCCGGGTGCGTGACCTCTGCGGAGGCCGTACTCGTGAGCTTGCAAAGCCATGCCGAGGTATTGGCCACGTTGGATAGTGCGCCTGCGCTGAGACTACGGGCAGTGAAGGGAGAGGACGAGGATGCTCCGAGGTGGACTGTGGAAGGGCTGGAAGATGAGCATGCGAGGTTGTTTGTGGCGAGCGTGTGTCCGCAGACGAGAGCGAACTTGGCGGCCGTCTGTGGTGGTAGCGTTTCAGAGCGGCAGGCTGGGCTGATGATTGAGGGTCTGTTGCGTGGGGGGAAGGGACTGGCTGCGGGGGGTAAGTACAAGAATGGGTTCACGTGGGTTCTCGATACGAACGTTGCGAGAGAGGCAGCTTTGGTGTTGGGTGCGGATGAGGTTCTTGAGACGGGAACCGCGACAGCGGGTGCATCTACGCCGCAGCCGGTGTTGTCGTCGGCGTGTCCAGGATGGGTTTGCTATGCCGAGAAGACGCATCCTCATGTCTTGCCACGCTTGTCCAAGGTCAAGTCACCACAGGCTTTAATAGGGACGATGCTAAAAACGACCCTGAGTCGCAAACTGGGTATTCCTCCTCACAGGATATGGCATCTCGCTGTCATGCCGTGCTTCGATAAGAAACTGGAGGCCAGTCGTGAGGAACTTACGGATCAAGTCTGGGCTGGCTCCGGATCACCTGGCCGAGGAGTTCGCGACGTGGACTGTGTAATCACAAGCAAGGAGATATTGATGCTGGCTGAATCAAGAGGGCTCAATTTTTTTGATATTCCTTGCGATGCTACTGCCGCCTCTTTGGCACCAGTACAGCCCTTTCCGAGCAAGACTCTACATAATTTTTTCTTCCCACCGAGGTCACTCAAACAAGTTCCGCCTACTGCAGGTTCCTCGGGGGGACTGCTGTATCACATTCTGCAGTGCAAAGCTGCGCAGATCCCCGGTGCCGAAATCCAGACCACCCGTGGCCGCAACTCAGACGTCGTCGAGTTCGTCGTGGCTGTTCATGGTGCGCCTGTGTTCAAGGCTGCCCGGTACTATGGCTTCAGAAACATCCAAAATTTGGTGCGCAAGCTGAAGCCTGCTCGACCGTCCCGAATGCCTGGCGGAAGACCGTTCGGCAGCGCTCGGCGACCAACAGGCAAGCCAGCCGCGTTAGAGTACAGCTATGTCGAGGTAATGGCCTGTCCGGGTGGTTGCACCAATGGTGGCGGCCAGGTCAAGGTCGATGATCCTGTGGTCTTGGAACGCAAGAAGATACAAGGCAAACCTGGTCCTCAGGAACAAAAAGAGTGGTTGGCCGAGATCGATGAGGCTTATTTCTCATGCGAAGATCCGGGGGATATAAGCCAGAATGGCAATATCGATGGCCTTGAACTCCGCAGCAGTGATGTGATTGGTGGCATCTCCCACTCGTATATACATAATACCCTGGCGTTTTGGTCTGAGGTCACGGACATAAGCATTGATAGACTTGCATTCACGACGTACCGCGAGGTCATAAGCGACGTCGGAAAAGGAACCGAAGCCGAGAAGGTGGTTCAGCTGGCTGGGAAGGCAGGGGGCGGCTGGTAGCACAGCTCGGCGCATCCTGTCTTGAGGAAATTGAAATAAGAGCATGACATTCTCAATTTCTCTATGGTCAAATAGAGGAGCGTGGCGTAGACACGTGTTTGTACCACTTCCTGATTGAGAAGCATAACGAAACAACGCATGCATCAGCTGTCCTTGTTACCACGACGCGCGAACCCGAAACCGCCGCGTCCGCTGCCGTCGGGTCCTCTAGGTGACCGTATAGCTTGTTGTTGTTGCAATTGCTGAGGTGGCAGCGACGGTGACTGGTATGGCGACTGGTGTTGAAATTGATCATTGGCGGTGGGAGTCCATCGAACGAAACCGTCACTTTCCCCGACTCTGCGCGGCTGAGCTACTGCTTCGGGCTTTGGCGAGAAGTTGGGGTCGTAAAGCTCCCTGCCAGTCAGGGGCTGATTATTCACACGCCTAAGATCTGACGGACCTCTTCCATCATGGTTGTTCGTGTTGCTTCCTCGTCCGCCTCCCCTGCCGCGGCCTCTACCTGACTGCCGACCGTCCAACTTGGGCGGCGTGACGGTTCCTGGAGATGAACCTCGAGACGAAGGATTTGATTCCCCGAAGATCTTGGCTCGGGCTTCATCATATCGACGTTGTCTCTCTTCCAGGTCTCGTTTCTGTTTTGCTCGGATCTCCTCGGATGTGGGTTGTCGTTCCTTCTTATTTTCTGCATCATCGTCGTATTCCGCGCACAGCTCGCCAGTCACCGGGTTGCGTTTCGCAATGACTGGTTTTCGTGACAGGACCTTGACTTGAGGTTTGAAAGGGGAGGTCAGTGGCACCGAGCTGCTGGCTTCCAGGTAATGGAAGGTCTGTGGCGCTGCGTCGCTAAACACGTTTTGTTGCATTTTGCCCTCGTGTCAGCAAGACAGACAACGAAAGGGAATGTGTGAGTTGAGGAGACGGAAACGGATGGGAAAATAAAGGATAAAACAGAGTATTCTCTTACGCAGACTCCCACATCTTTCGATTTGCCTCGGTGTGCTTCATGATGCGCTCTGCCTTTGTCAGCGACGATGCGGACTGCAATGGTGCTTCCGCGCCACGTCCAGTGCCGCCATTCTCCTCTTTCCCTGTACTGTCCGCTTGGGACTCCCAGTCGTCATCCCAGGCATCGGGTATAGCTGATTTCTTCATGTCGAAATGTATCAACGCGTCAATCTATTCAACGCATAAAAAAATGTGCAAGGAGTTGACGAGAATATTGCTCGGCCGCTCGTTTGAGGACATATGAGATCACCCGGGAAAGCAATCAGTGAATCCTGTCAGAAAAGACATGAAACTAGATGACTCATGAGGAATCGGTGCAGCGGTGAGGTGCTGCAGAAGGTATGTCAGCAAGTAAATATACTTGCAGAGCGAGACACTTGGAGTAGGGATAAAGTCAGGTCTGCAACTAGCTGTGAGGCCACTCCATCATACCAGGGCTTAAGCGGCACAGTAAGGTCCAGTCGGGTCAACATCGGGGTGATAGTGAACTGTGGTGTGATAGATCAATGAGTATGATATCCCGATTTAGTGCGCGTGGGGAAATCTATGCACAGCTTAACGCCTAGTCAAATAAATAAAGGATACTATTTTTTCTTTCAATGTGACAATGTGAAGTATATTTTGTATTTGTGGCTTCAAGTTAGTGATCGTAATTTATGCAAGACGTCCTAGGTCGCGACCGCTACTCCGGAACCTACCCTAAAAACTCAAATAATAACGCTCAGACAATCCTCAACGTGTATGCAATGTACTAGAGGAGGCGAGACAAAATTGAAGTGGTCAGGGGGGCATTGCCATGGTCTACATTCATTCATGATATCATGGCGGCTTTTGGTTGGAATATGCATGGTTTTATGTGTTATTCAGAAACCTGTTACGAATCTCACCACTTCATGAACATTCGATTCCACGATATCATTGTGAACAATGCCCATTCTTACAGTATATAACGTAAGATAAGCCAAATGTACTTCAAGAAACAAAGGCCGTGTGGCTCAATGGCAGAGCGTCTGACTACGAATCAGAAGGTCGCAGGTTCGACCCCTGTCTCGGTCAAAACTTCTCTTTTTGTAGATAAAAATATTTTTTAATGCTATTTCTACAGCATCAACTTAAATAAAGTTATTGCAAAATTTTCATTTTTCTTAAAATGGAAGTTATAGCTTATAGAATAATAATTTCCTACTCTCTTTACTATTTATTATATAGCAAAAATACAAAAAAAAAACAAGTGTAGCTACGTAGAGTAGGCAAAGCAAATATTCTAGATTACGTAGCAAAAGAATCAGGTAATGACCCAAAAATTTGACCGAGACAGGGGTCGAACCTGCGACCTTCTGATTCGTAGTCAGACGCTCTGCCATTGAGCCACACGGCCTGTGATCACGTGAATGAGCGACTGTATTTATTACTAGAAGCTACTTGAATTACTTAGTGCATTTGAACCGAATTCTTCATTCGTGCCCTCCGTCATACACTTCACCCGTGTCTGGAAGCAGCAAGAAGATGAAATAGGTTCCTGGCACGTCAACCTTGCTCCAGACGATAAGGAATCTGGGACTTGAGGTCGTGTTTTGAAGCGGGAAGAGCGGGACTTCAGTTGAGCCAGCCACTCTCACGCCACCCAATAAGCAATGTAGATTGTTGCCCTTCATGGGGTCGCGAAGAACGAATGCTTAAAACTGCCGCAATGTGCTACGGACGGATGATTCATATTGGTGAAACATTATTGCCCTCGATTGATTGAAATTCATCATCACGGGCCACTCACGACCCGTCTGTACCTTGCCTGTTCGCACTAACGTGCGCCAAGTGTGAGATTAAAATACCGTCAATGCTCACCAGCCCGCATATATTAATGGAGTAAAATAGTCTGTAAAGTGGGTAGAACCATGATGGCGAAAGGCGGGGTTGATCGATAAGTTGAGCGATGAAGCGGACTTTCGCCAAGACGTCTATCTTGATGTGTTTGGCGAAGACAAAACAAGAAGGACGGAGGCAATGGACTCTTCCAACAAATTTACTCTCTCTCTCTCTCTCACACACACACACACAGGACCTACTATGTACATTTCTATGTCATGTCAGATGTCTTGATGAACGGGACAAATCGTGCGTGGGTCTCGGGTGATGATGTAAGACATGGTTTACACAAATAGCATCAACGCGTGGCGAATAAACATGTTTTGCTGCGTGCTGGAGATGAATGCACTGGTGGGAGCCAGGATTGAAGGTCGATTTGTTGGAATGGGTCTAGGGAAGATTTGACTCGTACATACACCCACTGTACATGTGTAGACGCCATCTCAAAGCCGTTGATATTCTTCTTTCACCCCTGTCCCCACTCAGCACAATCGAGCAATGAGTTTTGGCGCATTGAGCGACGGTGAATTTTGAATGGTATGATTGCGAGATGGAGCGATGAAGCAATCTCGCTGAGGGTGGGAAGATCAAAAACAAACGCCGCATAAAGCTTGCAGCATTCACGTCTATAGAACGTAATCCTCATTGCTAACAGCATTGCTTACGGCGGCTGAGCTGCAAAAGCAGCAACCATGGGCGAATGCACAAAGACGCGATACCGCTCAAGCACGGTCGAGCGGGTGAATGAGAAGGTGTCTAAACAAAGAAAGGGTGGGCAGTGCGAAGAAGAAGTGTGCGCAAATGACCATCCGTTGGCAGCCTTAATTTGACAGGCAAAACAGTTCAGATAAAGAAGGAGGGATTAGGCAGTGCGCAGCATGCATGCACGTGCTCGGTAACAGTCAGAGTGGATGGGTGATGCGGCTGTCGATGCGGCGGTTGAGCGGCCAGTGGTCAGCGCGCCTAATACGGACGGATGACCCTTTCTTGGTACTCCGTGATACCGGACAGCCGCGTTGCTGATGTCTGTCAACTGGTGCTGGGTGCTCTCTGGCCCCCTCGCTCACTTTACGGCCCCCCCCCCAAACCAGCACTCCACGAGCAAGCAGGACAAATTTCGCCGCCCTCCTCCCCCTCTCCAGATATTATCTTTCCAAAACACACTTCCCCGCCAAAACCCCACGAACCTTTTCACAAACCAGGACGATAGCCATCTAGATCGTCCCGTACTATTCGAGCCTCGAGTTGACCTTATTTTCCCGCCGTCGACTTCACTTTTGTGGCGCACGCGACGCTTCGCAAATCCTGTGTCTCTTTTCTCCCTCTTGCTTCGTCTCCTCCTCGCTCTCAACGTCCGCCAACTAGCTTCGCAGTCGCATCCACGCAGTCGCCCACTCAAAACGATGTCGGGCACCGAGAGCGCCCACGGTCACGCACACTTGCACGCCCATGGAGGTGGTCACGCTGGGCATGGACATGGGCATGGCAATTCTAGTGGCTTCGACCTGCTACGACGGGCCACTCAAGCTATGATGTCAAAGTATGTACAACGGCATTCCCTTCAACCTCGAATTGTTCATCATGAGAAATATTATCTGGCTTCGTTTTCTACCTCTTGGAGCCACGATCGCTGTCAGTCTTTACGTCAAGTCTTCCGCCCCTCAACCAATGTGCCGCTGTTTCCGACGAGAGACATAACTTGATCCATCCATTCCCCGCCAGCAAGTCAAGTCAAGTCAAGTCAGCTCAGCCAGGCTCACCAGTGCGCACCTGCTGGTCTGAGAAATGGGATGGATGGATGTATGCTTGTGGGCATGGCATGGCATGGTAACCTGTGTCATGCCAATTGGGCCGTCAGCCCGGGGTTCTGGGCTATGGGGCTGAGCCATTAGCTTACCCATCGACAATGCAATCTCTTGGCTTCTGGAACAACTCGTGGTTGCCCAAGAGGTGGCTGGACAAGTCTGCCATGTCGCCCGATGTGCCTGTCTTTGCACTGCACCGAGCAATGCTAGCTGTTATTTTCGGTGATGGGTCGTTGGACTTCACATGTTGGGTATGCGCCACTCAAAATGGACGTCGAACCAAAGACATGAAGCGTTCCGAGACGAAATGCCATGACAGCGAGATGCTATCGTCCCTTCAAGCAATGGCGGCACTCATCGATCTGAGCCAGACTTTGTCGCCACATTCACGTGTATTGAAAATGGCCTCATCATGCCATGTCAGCTGAAGTCAGCCAGACCAACCTCTCTTGGCCTTTTCTTGGCCGTCTCGGGTCAATCGATACCCACAGCAAAGATTCAATTCGAGATCATGGCATGAGTGTTCATCGACCGCAGCGACGATGTTGATAGCACAACAGTCGCTTGTGACGTCCGAGCTCGCCTCTTTTTCGAGTCGCTCGAATGGCTGAGAATGAATGTTGAGGCCACGATGTTGAATCCTTAGATGAGGATATCTGAAGTCGTGGGAGTCTTTTCTTTCCGACTTTGGCCATCGTCGGCCTCGCAGGAGACGCGTCTGCTGTACTTTGTTCGTGGGCTATGAAGCTCTCTCAACGTCATTGTAGGGCGACGTCGCCCGATCTCATTTTTCTCCCTCTTCCCCCCCTTTCTTCCTCTTCGTCCTCGCCCCCCCTTCTCTTCTTCTTCTTCTTCTTCTGGTGTTGATGCTCGAGTGTGAGCGTCATGACAAACCGCAGCGGTCTTTGCTCCGTGCGCTACCTGCCATCGTTGACGAGGCACTGGGCGATAGGGTTTGGCTGAGTTGCTGGGGCAGAGCGCCCTTCGCCGCAACTGGCCCGGCTGACTCGCTGTGTGACCTGGCGGCATGTGAACTGGACTTGAGCCTGGTACAGTCAGACCAGTAATCCCGAATATTTCGCCATACAGCTTTGGTGTAAAACGTTTCGGAATCACCTGCGACCCTCTGTACCTGCCAGACTCCTTCGGTCCGCCGTGATGGCATCTGAGAGGCCCCCAGCGCCGCTGGTGCTTGGGCGGCACTCATGCGCGCAGGCCAGGCAGGCCAGGCAGTGCGGCGCGGTGCGGTGCGGTGCGGTGCAGTCTGGTCTTCCGAGTCTCCAGCTCTAGGCGTGCAGAAGAGCGCCAGTTGGCGCATGCAGCCAGGCATTGCTCAACACAGGCGGCTTGTCCTGCTCCGTCCGCGGCTGGCCAGGCAGTCTACGGCTTGCCTCATTAGTGCTGCCTTTGGGTCATGCATGCCTGTCAGTCAGTTCATGACTAGGAAGCAATTTGGAAGGTACCAGACATTGCATGTAGTCGCTACCTTCCTAGTGGCCAGGCCGCCAGATTCGAGGAGAGGAGGCTCCAGGCAGTCGGCGCCACACGCTGCCCCCCGAGCCACAACAAAGCTTGACCAAGCCTGACCCAAGCCTTATCATCCTCTCCACTCCTGCACATGGTCGCGCCGGCGCAAAAAATTCGCTTCCTTTGACCTCGGAATGTCGAATGTATCGGTGTATATCCGCGGCCGGAATTCAAGTCCAAAATTTCCCTCTGCGCTTTGTCAAGCTATTTTGGATTCGATGTTACATTAAGCTTCAATACCGGATTGATCTTGGTGTCAATTTTCTCCCACCGTCTTTTCCTCCCCTTTCTGTTTTTCTTTCTCTTTTCTTTTTTTTCCCTTTTTCCCTTTCAATCCCACAATCGCCTCAGCAGTTTCAGGCTCCATTGGCAGACCATTGAACCAACCCCCCCTTCTCTTCCTCTTCCTCTTCCTCTTCCTCGTCCTCTTCCCATTCCCACCTTCTCGCTCCTCCATGCTACTAGGTTAGTTACCTACTAGTACTTACCTACCTGAGGCGCTTGGGGGTACTCTCGGTCAGATGCGCACCTTGAACTGCGACTTGACAGTTTGAGCCCCTCCTCGCAGCAGTTCTTGGCAATCGTCATTTACTAGTGGCTTTCCCCTCGAATTCCTGCAAAGACGTTCATATCACACAAGGTCCAGTTCCATCAATCTGAGGCAAAGCATCTGTGCTTGGGTCTCTTTGGAATTGTCGTTTCTTTACTTTCTTTACCTTTGCTCGCCATCTTCTTGCATTCCCCATGAGTCCATATTGGTTTACGACTTCTAAGACGACGACAATGCAAGGTGTTGACTCATCATCCACCAGGACTGCCGCCGACGAAGATGGAGCGGATCACATCGGCATTGACACACCGCGGTCTGGTGTAGCCACGCCGCAACCTGATCTCCACGACAAACGTCTGCCAGGAATCATGAGCTACTTTAGCCAGGTTCGTCAAGACCCTTCTGCAATCGACCCTTCTCGTTGTCCTTCCGTTATTCCACCACCTGCGAGCTCCATCGCGGACCAACCGTCGGATCTGCCCATCCCGAGCGCACCGCCATCCTCGAGACAGCGGCCACAGAGTCCTGCCCCAAAGGACAATCTACGCTGCGATCGGAGCATCTCATATAGTCGAATGCCTGGACGAGAGGATATGCTTGATGTGGCTTCAGGTGCCATCTCGTCTGCACAAATGGCCTCGCATTCATACCCAACACCACCTTCCTCACAACCATCCCATTCAGAAGCTTCTTCATGTAAAGGCCTATCTTTGGAAGGCAGAGACCTGGCCAAGTCGGGCTCCGGTGCCAATTCAGTTCATGAACCCCGAACCGAGGCCGTGTGCCAGACCTCTGCTTTACCAAAGCCTGGTGAAGCCGGAGCGGTGTCACATGCTGCGCTTCAGTCACCACTACCCAATCCATCCTCATCTTCACGCCCCCCCCTTGACAGGCATAATTCCTCCACAATCTCCGTCCCGAGCAAGTGGTTTTCGCTTGAGGGACTCAAAGAGCTAACCCGTGGTGTCATCTTCAAGAGCGGTCCGCCGACTCCCACGAGAGCCATGTCTGCTGCTCAATCTCTGCGGTCAGAAGGCAGAGAAACACCGGGTAGAACGAGCAGTGATGGAACAGAAACCGCCGGTGGAACTCAAACACCAAGAACGGCTGGTCTCCAGCCCCCCGCACCCAAGGGCAAACTAACCATCAAGATCGCCGAAGCTCGCGCCCTGCGCAAGTGTCGAGATCCCTATGTCGTTGCCGTGTTCCAGCGGAGCGAGCTGATTTCGGGGGGGCCACGGCCGATGGAAGAAGAAGAAGCCTTGAGTATCACCCCGTCGGGACTAGGCGGGATTCCAATTCAGCGACAGGGTAGCGATTCGGGCCGGACTCCTATGGCCATTCCGATGAGAAGCCGCCAAAGTAGTAACACCAGTATTCACGATTATAATACTTTTCGAAATCGCACAGCTCGGTCACCTTTGACGAATCCAAAATGGGATGCCGAGGCCGTCTTGTACGTTCCACTGATGGTCTGGTGCAACTGAAAAAAAAAAAAAAACTAAAAAAAAAAAAACTCATTGAATTCTTACCTGACCCCGCTAACTCTTGATTGCCAAAGTGATGTCGTGGACATTGATATGTTGGTTGATATTTCAGTGTACGATCATACCGCTTCTGGCGAGGAATTCCTCGGCCACGTCGATTTTCGAGCCGGGAGAGACACCGACAGCGCCGTGAGGGGGTGGTTCCCATTGCGCGGCCACGCAGACACCGTTGCCGAAAATGCTCCCACCGGCGAGATATACGTGGAAGCCTTTTATCAAAGATCAGAAAAAAAACACTTCGGTCCAAGCGATTTTGAGATTTTGAAGCTCATCGGCAAAGGTACCTTTGGACAGGTCTATCAAGTTCGAAAGAAAGACACCCAGCGAATCTATGCCATGAAGGTTCTGCAAAAAAAGGTGATTGTGCAAAAAAAGGAGGTTGCCCACACAGTTGGAGAGCGCAATATTCTTGTGCGGACGGCCACTTCGGACTCGCCCTTTATTGTCGGCCTAAAATTCTCATTTCAAACACCCTCCGAACTCTATCTGGTCACAGATTACATGTCAGGAGGCGAGCTGTTCTGGCATCTGCAAAAGGAAGGGCGGTTTGATGAGAGGCGCGCAAAATTCTATATCGCTGAGCTGATACTGGCTATTCAACACCTGCACAATAACGATATCGTGTATCGTGACCTCAAACCGGAGAACATATTGCTTGATGCAAACGGACATATTGCACTTTGTGACTTTGGTTTGTCCAAAGCGAACCTGACGAAGAACGATACCACGAATACTTTTTGCGGCACGACTGAATACCTTGCTCCTGAAGTACTCCTGGACGAGTCTGGCTACACGAAAATGGTCGACTTTTGGTCATTAGGCGTTTTGGTCTTTGAAATGTGCTGTGGCTGGAGTCCTTTCTACGCGGAAGACACTCAGCAGATGTACAAGAACATTGCCTTTGGCAAAGTGCGCTTCCCCAGGGACACTCTGTCGCAGGAGGGCCGAAACTTTGTCAAAGGATTGCTTAATAGAAATCCTAAGCACAGACTCGGCGCTACGGACGACGCTGAAGAGTTGAAGCAACATTCATTCTTTGGCGACATCGACTGGGACCTTCTGACCAAGAAACTCATAACGCCACCCTTCAAACCAAAGTTGAAGTCGGAGACGGATGTATCATACTTTGATCCTGAATTCACCACAGCGTTGGAGCAGAACGGATCTCTGAATGAGCGAGCAGCGGCTCTAGCGCACGGTTACGCTACCTCAACGCCACTGTCCCCTTCTGTTCAGGCTAATTTCCAAGGCTTCACCTTTGTCGACGAGAGTGCTCTGGATGATCACATGAGAGATCGATTCGGAAACGATGATGAAGATATGCACGATGCCCATGCTAACCGTGACGAGGATGATTGGGACAACATCAACGACATTGACCTTCGTAAAGCAGGTCGCATGAGTGGTGTCGTCAAATCGTCAAGCACAGACGAACATATGGTGGGTGGTGCCCATTTCGATGTTTGAACAGGCATCTATCCCTTTTCTTCTCCATTTCCCCTCCTATACTTTTGTCGAACCCCTATTTGCAGAGAAAGTCAGATGCGAAAAACAAACATGTTTTTGTTACGAATCCCATGTCACCAAGTTTTCATCACCTAGATATCTTTTTCGTTTTTCGGGTTTTTTTTGTCGGTTTTTCTGTTTCATTTTATTGTACCTTTTTCTGCACTTCAGAGTTTTCTACCAGCATAATTTGGTAGTTTAGTCATACTGCATAGGGATGGTCGGCTTTTTGATCTAATGAAACGGCGGCTATCGTACTGTTGTCTAAAGCCACGTGCTTTTTCGGCGGAGTTCCTTTTCTACAATCACGGATCCCCTCTTCTTCTTCTTCTTCTTCCACCCCCCTTTCTGTTTTTTTCTCTCCGCCATGTGTGTGCGTGCGTGTGCGCGTGTCTTTGTATTCTTCATATCCACATTTACTTTCTTTTTGCATTGGCATCGTCCAACAGGAAACTCGGGTGGATGTTGTTTGTGGCGTTTGATTCTGCTTCTTTTAGTTTTTGCTTTAGGGTTTAGGGCAATCTCGTTATTAGCAACGCTGAACTCATGGTCAACTGCTCTTGTCTAAAGTCAGTGACTAAAGGAGGAACTGAATTGAGAGGTGGCAAGAGGATGTTACCAATGTTCGCTTGCGCTGTGATGTCACATGCAAAATCAAGAGACGGAGGCATAGTGTAATGTCGGTATGTGAACAACGATTACTTGGAGATGCAAAGGAGGAGTGGTCATGGCTGTCATAGAGCATCTCGACCAAGGGCGTGCGTGTCTTGCCAGGTATATGTGACAGCCGCACGGAGGCACTGATTTATGACAAGAAAGAAACTGTCTAGCAAATACACACAGTTCCATCACCTTCCGCCGCGGGCTTTATTTCAGGAAAAGGCAGTTGACATTTCCATAAACAAGTAACAAGTTCATCTTCAACGATACTCTCCATTGAACGATACGTCCAGTTCACAGCGGTACTGTTCTTTTCTTTTTGTCCTTTGCCAATGCATTATGGAATTCCTCTCTAATTAATCGTGCATGGTCTTTTCACACACTGAATGTATCGTCTATGTACGTTAGCCAAAGGGGAATATAATAGGGAAAAAAGCTAACGAGGCTACAGTGCTACGTGTTACATGTTACCTTTTCGATCATTGTTTCTATGTATTTAAGATTTACACGCCAAGTAGCTAGATTTGAGATATCTTTAACGGATCCAATACTTTTGAAGCCCATTGTATGCATGTATGTTAATGTACGTCCACGTGAATAGTAGAGCCGGCATTTGTCTACTTATATTGTTAAGGCCTAGAATAAGAGATTAGTCAGAAGGAGTATAAGGAAAGGAAGATAGCGAGAGAAAAAAAAGAGAGAAAAGGAGAAAAAAAAAGAAAAAAAAAGAAAAAAAAAAAGAGAGAGAGAGAAGTAAAAAAAGAGAAGAAAGAGAAGAAAAGCAAGGGAAAAGAAAGAAAGAGAAGAAGAAATAAAACAGTCTGCCAAACTCACTAAAGCCAAGTATAAGCCAATACCTCAGCCAACAAGTAAGACATACACCTCATCTTGCCAAGCTACAAGTGTCGTCTGCAACGGCGGTGCTTCACCGAGGGGATACCGAGGGGGCGACGCGTCGAGTGGTCTTCGTTCTGTATACAAGTCTGTCATGTACGTGTCTCGATCACGTATCTGGATCGATTCGTATAGATTTCTACATATCATCAAAGCGTACCTATCCCGCACGTCTGCATAAGTCGATAACCGCCTCGTTGTCGCGGCAGTTCTTTCCTGTTCATGCCATTGCAGTTATGCCGGTCTATACCAGGATAACTGTCCGTCGCCATCAATCACTCGCTTCCGCTGCATCAAGATGATATAAACGTGACAATCACATCGTGTGGATGACCAGTCCCGTCGAAAGAGCGCGAGACATTTTCATACGCGCGCACACACACACACACGATTCCTTCATAGCCACTCACCACTTCACCCTCTTTTCGAAATGACTCCCCTGTTTATGTTGGTTCTGCTTCGCATTCGCATTAATGAAGAAATCCTACACCGAATTTTGAGGCTTATCAAGAGGTAAATGTACACTAGGATTATCGACCCCCGTTTATCCTCGACGCTCCACCTGTTCATCCTTCAGCATTCCCAACTGGCACATGATCTCTCTCTCTCTCTCTCGTCGAGTTGTGATCAGCTCATCTGTGTATGGGGAAGCGAAGAAAGAAAAGAAAAACAAAAGAAACCCCACAACTTCGCTGCGCTGGCTCCCTTCATGTCGATTCAACCCAGACACGCCATGCGAGACTGCTTCGTCTCCAGTCTCTCCATAACGTTAATAAAAAAAAAGAGGTCTAGTATCAAGTTTTCCCAAAATTCGATGCCGCTCTAGTGATGAACCTCATCATCCTCCTCGGCCTCGAGCCAATCGGGCAAAACAGCGGCGCCGCCCTGACTTTGTTCGGCAGATAGTCCCTCAATCTCGACAGCCATGTTCTCGTACTCTTTCAGGTTGCTGGCAATGTCGGACTCTTCGGGGGAGACAGGGGTCTTGGGCATGACGAAGGTTTGGACTTGGCCGTTGGCGTCGGACTCCTTGACAGCAGGCATCTTGTAGGCCTTGAGCTCCTTCAGGTAGAGCTCCTGAACGAAGTCGGCTGGAAGAAGGGAAAAAAAAAGTCTCTCGTTAGCATACAGTCAAATGACGTACAAAGATTTGGAAGTTGTATGACGGCGTCATCAACAGACGGTCACAGGCCACCTCTTCGATCCGCGTCATCGATGATCATGACAACGAGGTAAAGGATCAACGTTGCCAATGCATCCGAGTCGCGCGGTGCAGGCAATCGTGTTGAGTTGAAACAAAAAACAACGATGCGGAACCTGTGACCATCGATGACGCCCTACAAATCCACCAACGGTGGCCAAATCATATTGAGAACAGTCGAATTGGCCTTGGCCCAGTGTCGAGGACACGGACAGGAGAGAAAGAAATTGGTTATTGCGCTTACCTCTTCGTGAAACAGTCGGGGCAATGAAGCAACGGACCTGAATGGCATTGCCTCTGGCAACTCGAGCAACGGCGGCAACGGCCGAGGTGGCGCGCTTTGAATCGGTCAGTCCGAGGCCCCGAGCTTGCTGCGGCGATCGAAGCAAAAGAAATGACGATTCTTGGAAGCAATAAGTCAACTACTCACCGTGGCCCTAGATAGTTGAACGAGCATGTTGGATGGCTGGAAGTCGCTCAATGGGTTACCCTGAAATGGGGGATGCGAGTATGACCTGAGGGTTTTGTGAAAATCGTGATGTCGACTTCCCCCAGCTGGATCGGTCGCAGCACTGCGAAGTTCTGCCTCAGGCGCCAATACGCAGAGCTGGAAGGAAGCACAGCGTGATGGGGAAGTCACGTGACTATCTTTGCAGTGATGTGTGTGTGTACAGTGGGTCGTCAATAATTCCGAGACTTTCAGCACCTAAATTGTATGTGTGGTAAAATATTCGGGATTCTCTGAAATCTCCATTGATCAGCTTCGACAACGACGTGTTGACTGCTGTAGCAAATATTGGTGCGGAATTCGACCTTTTTATTCTACACGAGGTTGTGATTATTACAGATGGTGTGCTATATGATATATCTAATTCATGACCTTGTTTCCTTGTTCCCGCATCAAGTCGTCAATTTACATTCATACCATGGTATACTGGCCTTTTTTTTTTTTTTTTTTTTTTTAAAAAAAAAAAAAATATTTTGTCCTTTTTGTCTTTTTCTTTTTCTTTCCTTCTCTATTCTCTCTCTTACTTCAACCCTCTCACGTCTTTGTATATCGACGTTTTTACACAACCCGGCTATTCGCAAATCCAGACGATTCTTCCCTGCCGGCATCTGACGCGGTTGGTGAGATCACCTCCTTCCCTGCGTTTTGCTTGCTCCTCTTGGAGACGCCGATAGCCATACTGGCAGTGTATGTAATTGCGACCGCTCCTGCGAGGACGGCATATGCAATGATGAAAGCGCTGGACTGATTGGTAGCTTGCAAGCCGAGGCCGCCATTGACAATGCCAAGTATCATCAAGATGCGTCCAAACCAGATGTGAAAGTAGCTGAAGATGCCGCGGGTCTGAGTCTTGACAAAGTGCTGGTGGTGTAACCAGCCCAGGATTGGCTGCAATACCATCATTACGCAGACGGCAAACCCGAGTTGTGTATGACTATCCTTCAGAAACTGGAGGAAGACATGGTTAGACGGAGGCTCTTGCAAGCATAAAAGTTCTCGGTTTTTTTCTTCTCAAGACTTACAACGCCATTGTTCGTCGCAACAATATACCCGACACCAAATCCAGCCCACATCGCAAGGAAGGCCAGGAGCTGCCAGCTTGCGTGTAGCATCCAATTTCCAATCAATGGCATGAGAGACGATCCAAGTGGATATCCCGCAATGAAGACGACCGCCATGATGATACCGTGTGCGTTTTGCAGACGTTGGTTCTGGCTCGCACCTTGCTGAACCACAACACCAGGGGCGGCGGCGGCCCCCCCGTTGCCACCACTGACGGTACCAGCGTTGGTGGATGTTGAGAGAAAGGGATTGGAGTCTGAGGAGATGGTTGCTTGTTGAAGATTGACGGTGAATTGACTGTGTGCATCGTGCTGCGTAATGTCGGTGGAAGGACTGGCCGAGTTCAGGGGGGGTCCGGTCAGCCAGGAGGCGATCCAATTCGAGGCGCTGCTAATGTCAATATCAGAGCATCCGTTGCACCGAACATTGGCCACCATGTTTCCGTCGATGATTCCCGAGCCTTCCAACAGCTCAACATCGGATCGGGGGTTGAAGACAGGCATGAAGTTGCCCTGACCGCTTCTCGTGCTGAGAGTCACATTGTTGTCTCCGTTATTATAGACGACGAATATGCTGGCTCCTCGCATGGCGGTTCCGGATCCCAAAGCAAACCACGAATAAGTCGTGGGCGCTCGAAGTTGGAAGTAGACGTTGCCTGAGCCTGAGCTGATGGCTGCATCTGGAGCGCCCCATTGGAAGCAGACATCGTTGTTTCCCACACAGGTGGATGCTAGTGCTGCTTCGACGGTCGAAGCGACTAGGGAGAAATCAACTCGTCAGCTTTTATTGCTGTTATTGTTGTCGTCGGGAGTAGACGTGAGGATTGGACAATCTATAAAGGACACACTTACAGGCAGCCACGGCGGCTCCAGCGACTGCTTTAGTAGCTCTCATGGTGGTTACGAATCTTCAACTCGGGCACTCTTGGCTATCTTCTTCTCTTTTGCTTTCGTTTTTCTTCTTCTTCTTCTTCTTCTTCTTCTTCTTCTTCTTCTTCTTCTTCTTTTTCGTCGTCGTTGATAAGATCTGCCGTCTGCCAACCTGCAAAACACAAAATCAAAGCAGAATTGGCGACGACGAGCAAGATATACTCGAAGAGATGCAATCTAATGATGTACCCCACAAAGAGGCGCAGGAGGAGATGTGAGTTTCATAAAGCCAGAAGGGGCAGAGCATTGACGAAGCTAAAGTAGTAGACCTGTGACTTGTGACAAGGGTGTGGCTAAAGGCGTGGGCGTGCTCGGCTTGCTCGGTAGATTGAAGTCCAGACAAGGCTGCCACTAGACCGGTAGTGGGAGACGGCAGCATAACAGGACGAGATGGCAATATTCTGCCTCTTTTCTTTTCTGCTTCTTTTTTCTCTCCTTTTTTTTCCCCTTTTCTTCTTCTCCCCCATCCCGTCCGTTTACCTTACCGCTGGAGACGGCACTGCCTTCCTGCAATCGTGGGAGGCCGAGAGCCCCTCGAGCTGTTGCTCGTCGTGGTCAACAAGTGTGAGGGCATCGCCGGCAGGCATCGACGCCATCACAGCCAGCACAGCCATGGAGACAGCGCGCTGCATCCTCCGCCGACCGGTCAATCTACATTCCTTCATCTCCGCCAAGGCAAGATGGGAGTGTCCGCATGCTCAGCCGCCAATTCGGTAATGATGTGCCCTTCAAGCCAGCTAAGCCGCCCGCTAGGACGAGATCCGCGACGGCTTCAACGCGGTGCGCCCTCAGGGAACCGCCAACGCCGATGACCTTTCCGCACGTTTTCATTCGCGGTCGATTCCGGGACCCTGGAGCGGGGATTCGGGTTCGGCATGCTGAAGAGTGAAGATGCGAGTAGGGGCAGTACACCCCTAGCACGGTTCTACTCTACTGGACTGGGCTCGCCTGGTCCACACCGCTATGTACAATCTACCCTTTGAATAATCTGACAACTCTACTTATAGGGGCCCTTGCTGGAGACTTTAAGCTAATCAGACTAGAGTCGGTTAAATACCCCTACTAATCCTTCTAGCTAAGATTATGTGTGAGTAGGAGCGCGGCGGAACATGTAGAGTTGTCAGATCATTCAAGGGGTGCACTGTACATACTACATGCTCCGCCTCACCCGCCTACGTGCGCCACGCATCCGCCGCTTAGCACCCTCCCGTATATCATCCCAGCTAGAGTAGCTAGTGGGGGGCCTTTCCCGGGCCAGTCTTTACCCGCGTGGTCTGAACAGCTTTTGCCTATCATTTTCCACGGAATTTCTTCAGAGTAGAAGTGTAGAATTATTGAAGAGGTACATACATACATACATGTATCAAGTCTACCCCGTGAATAGTTTCATGCCGCCACTGTTATTGCGGACCATGTCTAGCAACACAGCGCTTGTGCTAAAAGGTCTGCTGCGCTACAGCGAATACAACGTAACGAGGCTTGTAGAGGTACAATAATCATGCAGGGGGCGCATTGTATGTATGTCTACATAGGTATGTACAATACGTTCGTCTAGATCTTAAGCTACGCCACGGCTATTCCCGACGCCACAACGACTGGCCCAACTCCCCCGACAAAGCAGATGCGTAATAAGCATCCAAGGGTCGGAACGCTCCAGACTTCCCCAAGTCCCACCGCCGGACAGTCTAAAGGTGCCGACCGAGCTGAGACATCAGACGATGTCGGTCCAGGGACACTTCCTCCATGTTGCACAGCCCTGTCCGTGTGGCCCATGATATGCCTGCCATCTCGTCCTTTCGGTCTGTATGCGTTCGAGCATCACCACGTCAACTGTGAATCTCCCATCTGTGAGCCATGCACACGTGCCCTACATGGCGCAATCGCATAATCAGCCACTACCGTCTCTACGCCCGCCCCTACGCCTGCTTACACGCCCGCTTACACGTCCACGCGTCCGCCCTTTTTCCTCTCCTTCCGCATGAAGAATACTCGCCGTAAAGACAAGACAACGAGCAACACAATTGACATGTCGTCTCAGCCTGAATCCTCGCTTCCACCTCAGTCTCTCTTCTCCATTCGTTTCCAATCCCAACGGCACCGCCGCCTCGAACCTTCAGACGGACGAGATCAGCGCACGCTTCTTTCCACAACCAAGCTAGACCCTGCCAACATGACTCGTCAAGCACAAAAAAAACATGCTACTTTGTACCGCTGGTCGCGGCACCCCTCCGGCACCAGCGCTCCGCCCGCCCTTGAGTTTGAAAAAACTTGACTCAAAACTTTCTTCAAAATTCGCCGTTTGTGAAGGAGGAACCAGCGTCCTGCTGACGACGCGAATGGATTGCAATTCAAGAATATTGTCCATGTTGTTGGCATGCTCTGTCCATCAGTCCTACAGCAAGCAAACCCTCCTGTCACAGCCACGCGCCCCATTCGCCAGACGAGGTCAAAGGTCTATTTATTAAGGGTCCGTTTATCGGGCATCGATCCTGGCTTAAATGGCATCAATCTATAGCTATATATTAAAGAGAATAAGTGATTATTAATTTAGATAAAATAGATATAAATAAGTAATAATATATATTAAATAGCTAAAATTTTTATTATAAATATAATTAAATTACTTATATATAATAAACTTATTTTAAAGCTTATAAATAGTATTATAGTAGTTCTTAACTATATATAATTATTAAATAAATATAAAATAAATATAAAATATTACTTTTATTATAAAATACTTTTTTTTATAAAATATTCTAAACTTTAAAAAATTATAAATAAGAAATATAATTTTTAATATATTTATATTATTTAAAATTAATTTAATAAAAATACTTTAAATTTTAATAAATATAATAAAATATTCATAAAATAATAATACTTATAATAAAATATCTAAAAATAAATATAAATTCTAAAGAAATATATTTATATTTTAAATAATTTTATATTCTTATTTTAGTATAGTAGTAAGTTATTTAAAAAATAAAAATTCTTTAAAATTATATATTAATTATAAATAATATTTATAATAAAAATATAAAGATTTATTATATAAGATTTATTTTTACTTATTATTATAGATATTTTAGTTTATTTTATTATTAATTAATAGAATTATAATATATTTATTTAGAAAAATGAATTAATTTTTTAGCCACCTACGCCACATTTTTTAATGCCATTTAAGCCAGGACCGATGCCCGATAAACGCACCCTTTATTAATGCTAGCTTTCTAACCGGGTTTTATGTATAATGGATTTTCGTCAACCTTCTCTGCGTCTGACTGACCCTGTCGACTCTAATTAATCCGACACCATGTCTAGCCATGATCTCTTCTTTTTCCTATTTCTTCTTTTGCTTCATGAGATGCCATCTTCGTACGTCACCGTCACAAGTGCTGGCTGTTTGTATAGATAATCCAGGGGTGTAGTCATCATTTGCATGCGCTCAAAAAAATTCAAAAAAAATTCAAAACCACACGAGAGGAAAACAAAACAAAGTGGAACTGAACAGACTGTACAAGCGTCACACCTTCAGCTCAGTCAAGAGGGAGTTGGAGGGATATTCGGCAACGCTCGACACAGGGTGAACATCATTCTTAGACCAAAGCTCCAATGCAAGAAAAAAAAAAGACATGAGAAAAGTGGTAGCAGAGCAAAAAAGGTATGGCCAATGATCATATCCCGTTTGCCAAGGGAAATGCGCTGCTTTCAAGTAGGCTCGAAGATGCCACAAAGCTGAAGCCACCAAATATATCGTCCTTGCTCGACCCAGGCACCGGCCAGGCATCTTTGCCGTTCAACATAGGACTCAGGGCCAGCTCTGTGAATTCGGGGGCAAAGTTCTCTGCAAGCTCAGGATCGGTAATCATGGGTTGGATCGGAGGTTCCAGCTCTCGGGCTTCCAGCTTCTTCCAGTCAATCTTGCGGAAGAATCTGTGCTTTTTGAGGGTCTGTAAGTCTTTGGGCATGCACGAGCCCAGTCTCTTGTGAGGTTCCTTGCGCAACAGGCGCGTCAGCAAGTCCTTGGCATCAGGGCTCAAGAAGTAGGGCAGCACGAGTTTCTGTTTGACAATATTGTCTTGGATCTTGGCGTGGTTCTGTCCACGAAAAGGAGGGTTGCCTGTCATGAGGTCGTATCCCAAGGCTCCGAACGACCACCAGTCGACAGCTTTGCCGTACTTCTTCCCCAGAATCACTTCCGGAGCCATGTACTCGACAGTTCCGAGAATAGAGTTGCAACTATCCTCCGACGTTTCAACAGACACTTTGGACAGCCCAAAGTCGGTGAGCAGCAAATGACCGTCGGCATCCAGCAGACAGTTCTCTGGTTTGAGATCACGATACACAACGCCAAGATCGTTGTGAAGGTGAGAAATCGCGAGCATCATTTCAGCCATGTAAAATGCCGTGACTGTTTCGGAAAACATTTTTTCGGTGTTGAGATGAGTGAAGAGCTCTCCTCCTTGCCCGTATTCGAGAATGAGATACAGCTTTTCGAGGTCCTGAAAGGCGTAGTAAAGCTTTACCACAAAGGGATGTCGATTCACAGACTCGAGGATTTGACGTTCTGTCTTGGTTTGCTCGATGAGCTTCTTGTGCACCACAACCGACGCTTTCTTAAGCTGCTTTTGCGCGTAGAGTCTCCCCGTTGCTCGCTGTTTGACGAGTAAAACAGTGCCGTAGGCACCTTTCCCGAGACAGCGAAGACATTCAAACTCCTCAGAGGTCATCTTGCGCTTCGGGTTCAGACCGCCTTCCACATGCCCGGATCGCTCCCGGACGCTCTCGCTGACAAAGTCGTGCTCCAGATTCACTTCGTAGCTGGTCGTAGCACAGTCAGAGCTCTCGCTGCCTGCTTCACTTCGTGCTCCGTCCCGGTCCCGGCTGTGCGACCGGCTGTTCATTGCTGTCGTGAAACCGGACCTAAGATCCAAGTGGCCTCCATTGCGGGTCGAGGAGGTTGATCGTGAAGACGGGTCCAGGCTAATGTGGTCCATTTGCATTCGTAGCTTCGCGATTCCAGAGACGCTGGGCGACGGCACCGCCGCCCGCAGAACAGGACTGCAATTCGCGCTGACAACATCATCCAGTCGGGCTCGTCCTCGACGAGAGCCCAAGCTTGGGGTTTCGCAGGCGCCATGGTCGGAATCTTCGTCTCCAGAAGTCGCGGGCGTGCCGTGGAAGCCTCTTACCACAGAGCGAGCGACTGGCACGGGGCTCATCATGTTTAGGGTGGCGGGGGGTTTTTTTTTTTGAGTTTTTTTTTGAGGTTTTTCTTTGGGGAGTGGGGAGAGGGATTTCTTCGCAATCGCGAACCACTGACAGCCGGCTCGCAACGGGGGCGAGTTGTTCAACGTGAGCCGCGGCGTCGCTCCGGATCTGCGCGCTCCTCCGCAATAAATGGAAGCTGAACTGTGTAGTGGCCCGCAACACGCATCTGGTACTTGAAAAATGAAGATGGCATATGGGAAGTCTTTTGTATATGCATTGGGCGAAGAATTGGTAGGCGACGAAAAAGTTATAGATGTAGAGTGTCGTGAGATGTTTCACCAAGTGGTGTGAAGAACGAAGGAAAGGAGGAAGAGAGAGGGGCGGCCACTGAGAAGCATTTGATTGAAATCAGAACGCGCCTGGTCTTTTTAGCATTTAGCAGCCGCACAGAGTCGCACAGAGTCGGAGTCGCACATGCATACGCTTGCATGTGTGGCCCGCCGTGTCGTCGCCGGTGTCTCCCGCAGAAAAAAAAGGCTGTGTTTTCACTCTTTCTTTCTTTTTCGGGCAGGGAAAAAAAAACCACCATCACCACCACCACCACCAGACACGAGTGACACTGAAATTCAGTGGTCAGCTGGTGGGGGCCGCCAATGCTCTCTCCAAAGTTAACTAGTTAGCACCTTCCTTCCTTCGTAAAGGCACCCAGTCGGCAGACTGCACGAGGTCACTCAGTTTTGATTCTCTCGCTCGCTTAGATCCTGACCATGTCCAAGGACGGGTCCGGTCTGATTGGTCTGGCCGATACTTTCAGCACAGACCAGACCATATGATCCTACATGCAGGTAAGTGGTTGCTAGCAGAACACACAAAGGCACCGACCACCACGACTGTCAGATGGACAACACGATCACAATCCAATACGTCCAAGTTGACAAAATTGAAAGAAAGCTGCGATTACGTGCGAGCAATGCGCAGCCAGCACAGCACAGCAGCATCTTGACGTCCAGTCGCACCGCCCTGACGTCCGACCGCTTCAACTCTGGAGCTTGAGCCAGACTTGGCACGTTGTTGGCATATTGGGCACCGCAGGCAATATGTATACTTTCCTTCGAACATATCCATAATCTCGACCCAAACCCTATAGATGCTGCCGTTTTTTTCCCCTCTCTCTTAACGTTGACCTATACAGACTCCGTGTATCGCTTCCAGTACCACGTCGCGGCGGACATGTCAGTCTGATGCAAAACTTGCCCCGCCGCGGGTTGAAGCTATGATGTTGCACAGTGAGCATAACTCGAGGCTACAGATAAAACGAGGGTCGTTCGACTAGTTGACCTGAGGGTCGCTAAATACATAGATCATAGTCACAGAACCCTAACCCTAACACCTAACCCTAAAAACGAACTCTAAACTCCCTTTTCCTAGATTTATAGCTATTTATTTACATTTTATAGTTACTTAATCAGAATAGTCTAAGATATACTATAGGGTGAGTGTGTAGCAAGTGTATAGTAAGTAAGTGCTCCCCGCGCACAACATGCGCGTGGAAGTAGTTAGCTAAGGATCTGTTTTTAGTGGAGCGACCCTCCGGTTAACTATCTACCTCCTCGCATAACTCAGGTCACGATAATGCTCCCTCCCTGTCCGCAATTACTTATATCCGCGCGAAGCTAGGGTTGACCTACTGCGTGTTTCGCATAACTATTTTCATTTGTAGATATTTCACTAGTATTTTGATATAGCTTTTGGAATATACAATCATATATACATACATATGTATGTGCCTCCGCGCGAGAGTTATGAGCCCGGGAGGCCTTCAGCCTGCAACTTCCCAAGACTACACGTTCGGTCCACTGAGCACTCCACAATTTCTACACATGCAAAACGACAGCTCTGTGCAGCTCGCGACGTGATCTCCGGCTCCTTACTGTCCGTTTCCAGCTCAGACTTGATTCAAGGCTTCCCGTGTCGTCTATTGTTAATCCGAGGGTGTACTGCAACCTTCATCGAGAGCGTTCCGTCTATTGTTAATCCGAAAGTGTACTGCAACCTTCATCGAGGGCGTCCCGTCGCTCGCAAACAACCTTCATCATGATGCATCCATCGCGTCAGGCATATGTAGAAGATGCCGAACCTCCTGTGGGCATTGCCTTGGAGGATCTCAAAGATGATCAGGACTACGATATGACAACAGTTCCCGGCGCTGCGCCAGAGAAGACCTCGGCCATTCTCAATCAGTTCAATCGCAAGCGACTTGCCGCCACGATTGCCGTGCCCACCGACGATGGCCGTGTGCGCGCAAGACTTCGAGAAATGGGTGAGCCCATGAGTCTGTTCGGAGAGGGCCCTGGCGACCGTCGCGATCGATTACGTGAGTTGATGACAATACAAGCCGAAATCAGTGGCCTGGAAAATGGCGACATCACCATGGAAGACGCTCCGGCAGAGGGTGAGACAGAAGAGCAAGAAGAGGAATTCTACTCCAGAGGCGGCGACACTCTTCTCAACGCACGAATTAATATTGCAGAATACTCGCTACCTCGAGCCAAGCGGAGGGTCGAGTTTCAAAAACGGGAGGCGACAATCCCTTTGCGAACCCATGTCAAATTCAGGAAACAGATCAAGGAGAGGCTTCAAGCATTTGAACTTCAGGCCAGTCAAACCGTCGGAGAGAGACACATCAGCATGACGAGAATATCTCCGAATGGAGAGCTTGTAGCTGTGGGAAACTGGGGCGGGCAAATCAAATTGGTCGAAATTCCAAATTTGACTGAAAAGATGAATCTCCGCGGCCACACAAACAAGATTAGCGGTCTATCATGGATGCCTGGAGCTACATTGCATGAGAGCGGCGTTTCCCCTGATACGGTCAATCTGGCTTCTGGTGGAGCAGAGGGATTGGTGCAACTATGGTCACTCAATCAGGATACTCCTCTGTCAACATTGCATGGGCATTCGCAGCGCGTCTGTCGTGTCGAGTTTCATCCATCCGGCCGCTACCTGGCCTCAGCATCCGAAGACACTTCTTGGAGGCTCTGGGATGTAGAGAGCACAGCCGAGATACTTCTTCAGGAGGGACATTCGCGTGGTGTGTACGCCGTGAGCTTCAACAATGACGGTTCACTGCTGGCAAGCGCCGGCCTGGATAGCATCGGTCGTATTTGGGACTTGAGGTCTGGAAGGACCGTCATGATCCTCGACGGGCACCTCGATGGGCACATTAAACCCATCCATGCACTTGACTGGAGCTCAGATGGGCACCGGGTCTTGTCCGGGTCCGCAGACGGATGGATCAAATGCTGGGATGTCCGCAAGGTGCAACGAACAGGTGGTATCGGGGCTCATCTCAGCGCAGTATCAGATATGCGATGGTTCAAAGGACTGGACGACCCTTTGACCGGAATGCCACCAGGTGTGGATGAAAAGGGCGCCCAGATCCCCAAGAAATCTGCTACCTTTTTTATCTCGAGCGGATTCGACAAGAATGTCAGGATCTTCTCTGCCGATGACTGGACCTTGGTGCAGACTTTGAGCGGCCACACGGGTCCGGTCGCAAGTGTAGATTATAGCAGGGATGGCAGATGGATAGTAAGCGGCGGTCATGATCGAACCGTCAAGCTATGGGGTCGAAATGATGGCGATGCTCTCTGATGAGCGTGCGGGCCTGCACGGCCAAGCATGTGTCCCCCTACATAAAACTGTACATTATTTTGCTCACGATGCACAACGAAGCACTTGATACCCCCCTCTCTGAGTCTGTTTGCGCTTCAACTGTGAGTAGAATAAAGCGAAGTATAAATAAGTGTCAACTTGGTCGTCTCAACCCTAAGCATCATTCTGCTCGAGCCCTTGGGCGTCGCTTGTAGGTCTCGGGCGACTGACGCCACATAACTATCAGGCAAACTTTAAGTTGGCATCTGTATAGAAGTCTGGGCGTATTCGAGACGAGCCAGCAATACTCAGCCTGGTTTTGTTGCGTTGCGAACTGGTGATGAGGGGGTGAGTCAGCAGGCCCCGTTGGTTCGTTGGTTGGCTAGGTACTTCAGGTGGGTAGTAGGCAGGGAAGCAATGAGGACGTGCACTCTAATGTGCACTTCCCACTTTATCTATCCATCAGACTAGCTCTCTACATCATCCTCACAGAAAACACATTTTTGCTCAACCATCGCTTTATCGCATCGTAACGCTGCCACGCTTGACTGTCCTCCATGAGTCCCTCACGTCGCTTTGCAACCTCAACTGCCAACCCGATATAATCCGGATATGGCCAGTATCGACAGGTACAGGCCTCCGCGCGAAGGCTATCAACCTCCCAGTCTCCCCGGAGGCTCTCGCGCCGACGCACCGCAACGCTCGCCTAACCCGCGAGAAGTGCCACCACCCGCTCCTACTCCTCCACGGTCTAGTGGGCGAACTTCTCCTCCTCGACCACAGGCTACACATTCATCTCAGCAGTCGCCGCGTTTGCAGTCCAGCCGCAACCGACCGGTCGCCGCAACGAATCAATGGTCTTTCACGTCTGAGGAAGTTCAAAGCACGCCAAGTGTTGTAGATGGAATCTCACCCTCGGAGGAAAGGCTCCGCCGAGCCAAAGGTGTCAACTTCATTTACCAAGCAGGTGTGATGCTGGACTTGCCGCAAATCACCTTGTGGGTCGCGGGAGTTTTCTTCCATAGATTCTACATGCGCTCTAGCATGGTCCAGGAGAAGGGTGGTATTCATCACTACGTAAGCATGTCATGCCGTCTATCCGCCGTTGGGTGACGATGGCAAAGGAGGCGATCTTTGTCCGCCATCATATCATCTTACTGACTTCATGTCTTATGATAGAACATTGCTGCCACTGCCCTTTTCCTTGCAAACAAAGTCGAGGAAAACTGCCGAAAAACAAAGGATATCATTATAGCAGTGGCCAAAGTGGCACAGAAGAACGCCAAGCTCATCATTGATGAGCAGAGCAAAGAGTATTGGCGCTGGCGGGATAGCATTTTAACTTACGAAGAGGTCATGCTGGAGCAGCTCACCTTCGACTTGATGATCGATAATCCCTACCGAAACCTGTTTGAACTGCTAGAAAAACTGGATATTGTCCACAACAAGCATCTCAGACAGGCTGCCTGGGCATTTTGCAACGATGCCTGCTTGACGGCAATTCCTCTCCTTGTTGAGTCTAGAAATGTCGCGATTGGTGCGATTTTTTTTGCCAGCGTGCATGCCAGCCAGCCGATCGACGATGTCAACGGGGAGCCATGGTGGAAGTACTTAAACGGGGATGAAGAATTATGCACCAAAGCTATCGAGGTGATGCGTCAGTTTTACACGGAGAATCCGCTTAGAAAGCAGAATCCGTCACTGCCCTCACCAGCATTCGATCTGGAAAACACCAGAAGGCGTGCGGACACACTTTTGAGTCAGCCTGATACACTTTCTTCAAATGGCACGCCCATGGAGTTTGATCGGCCCAGTCGGAGCCGCAGTCCAGCACCGCGAATCAATGGATCAGATACGGGTGACGCCAGGAGTATGTTGAGGTCGCCGACTAAGCGAAAGGACGTCGACAACTTGCTCCCACTCGATCACGAGAGAGCGGAAAAGCGAGCCAAGGTCTCCGAAGATAAGGTCTCGGAATATAAGGTCTCCGAAGATAAGGTCTCGGAAGATGAAGGCGAGCTCTTGGAAGATTGAAAACTGAATGGTCAGTTTGCCGTTCACAGAATCTGTTGTTCTGCTTTTTACGATTTTTATGATTTTTTTTTTCCTACCAGAACGGCGTTGCAGGCAAGGGTCGTATCCTAGATCTCGTTGACTCCCACAGTGTTTTTTATCAGTGGGTACTGTAGGGTGTCATCGCGTAATGTTTTCCATTATGATTATTTTTCTCTTTCTTTATTTTTCCGTTTCTTTTTTGTCCCTTCTTGCGTTACTATCTTGATTGTTGTCATCCGGGTTTCCACGTGCATGTATATAGCATATTACGGCGTCGGAGTTCTCATGATGTCTCCACGGACTGTCTGGTTGATCGGGTAGTCACGATTCGGTTCGTAGCTGAGAGTCGGCACACAATGTGGAATCTAAAATGATCAAGACTCTGGTCGGTATTATCATCAAGCTCAAGACCATATTCGTGAATGCGCAAGAAATCAGGCAATTAATATTTCCAGAGTGACGCGGGACTTGGTAATGCCATACTGAGCTCAAAGCCGCAGGGTAGCATATCGTCATCAATAGTGCCTGGTCGCCAGTTGAACCATCAGTATTGTCTGTCACCTGTCACCTGTCAGCCAGCCTGCCAGTCTCGCCTCGTCCCCAACCACATTGCCCCGCCGACCCACAACAGCTGCCCACTTAACCAGCACTCGTCCCCCACCATCCATCCGTTTCCATCGCGCCCAGATTCTGCCACGGCGAGCCACACCGCTCATCACGCACGCACTATATAATACTCGCTCGCCCGCCACTCTTTTTGAATTTTTTCTTTCCTTTCTTCTCCAGCTCTCTTTGCCTTTTGGCTTAGATCAAGTGTAGTATCTGTTCTTTTCAGTTTAATCTCTGAAAGGTCTCTATTGAGACCAATCGTGATTATTCCTATTTTTGGCCTTCGGATGGTTTCCTCTGTGCTTGCACATGATTCCGTCCACAGTGTCCCTGGTATTACACTGCCTCCAGGTGACGCGAACATTTTTTTTTTCATTGCCTCCGCGGGCTTGTCCGGCGGGGTGAAGAAGATTTCCAAATTGCCTAGATCCCTGTGATAAAGAGTTTTTTGTGATCTTGACTTGGACACCTTTCCCATGCGTTGTTCATCTGGCCCAGTATCTGACGACCATTTGGTTGACCAGTCAAGACCGTGAATCTTGCCAAATTTGTCGATTCCGTGGCGGCTATCTGACGATAAATTTCAAATGGATTGTCTATGTTTGGGTGCTGCACGTAATATGTTGAAGAAGTGTCAAATTCCACTTCATATTCGGTTTCTTCGAGGCAGGAAGGCTTTTAATATGCTACCCCTAGTCTTGAGCTTTTTGGAAAATGTAAGAAAAGTGTGACTTATGTGAGAAGACAAAGATCTCAAATCATTCAGCGTGCGGTTGTGAACCCCCATCCACACGATCAAGACACAGGACATTTGTCAATTCACTCGATACTTATGCAGAACCAATCAGCCAGTATTGCTCTGGTTTGCCTCAAGCCACGTCCTGTGTAGCCTCTCTCATACGGTCGGGTGCCTGGTGTTGTGGCAACAGGGCGCTCCTCTCCCCCCCCCTCTTCCCTCTCAACCTTGTTTCAAAAACGCGACCTATCAGGCTTAGCCCATATCGAAGTTCACTTTTGTAGTTTCTGTCGCGCATGAGCTCGCAACGCCCCCACCCAAGCTTGTCTCCAACTTCTCGCATCGATCAAGTATCTACTAGTCGAGACCAGCAAGCAACAAGCCAAGCCGTCTTGCCTGCCATCCAGCGATCACCTCGCAACGTATTCCAGCGAGGCTGCCCGAAGCTGCTCATCTGCACCTTCAGCACCGTCTCCATCACACGACGAAGACATTGCGCGCTGTGGGCAAAGATGGCCACATTAGGAGGCTACCTGAACAGTGCGTATACCGAACTCCCGCGAAACAACCTAGAAAAAAAAAATCAAAAAAAAAAAAAAAATCAAATCGACGAAGACATGAACAAAACGAACTTTGAAGACCAGAACAAGCTTCGAATTACGGGCAGGAATTACTTGTACAGGTCCCCTCCTCTAACACTTCTTTCTTCCCGACCTACAGAGAAAGTCCTCGTCGTGACGGCCGATTCACGAGTCCTAGTCGGCACACTCGCAGCATGCGACCAGTCCACAAACTTGGTACATCCCCTCCAGTCGTTGTCTCTATCGAATAACAAAAGATGCGAATTCCCAATACTCTTTGATTACTGCGAAGCAAAAAAAAAAAGGAAGAAAAGGTCGCTAATAGATTTTCGTTTGAGGTGGCGGGCAGGTATTAAAAGAGACGGAGGAACGCGTCATTCACGAACCCGATGACCACGAACCTTCGGAAATACATTCACTGGGATTATATCTCGTACGAGGAGACAACGTGTGCTCTGTAGGGTTGGTGGACCAGAAGCTCGATGAGAGCATCAATTGGACAGAGGTGAAGGGGTCGGAGATAGGAGGCATCAAACACATTTAAAGCGTCGTTATTTTCTTTGGGACTTCCCCAGGTTCAAACCTTTTCTCTTCTTCTTTTTTTTTGTCGTCCATTTATTCTCTCTGTATGAGCGCGCTGCGACTGGGAAAGTGTCATGTACTCGGGCATGATGGGAGAAGCTACGATGGCACATGTATGGCGTCTAGAAGGCGTTTATCGGACTTGGCGAGATTAAGGTACATTATTGCCTTGTAGTCCTGGCTATTATATTGATTTGCATCGCTACAGACTTGATGGCGCTGAGGACACACGAGAGAGGGGTTGGTGTCGGAATCGGAACGGGGCATGAACATCTGACCATGGAACTAGCTAGTGTGAGGAAGAGTATGTTTTTAACGATTTTAAATGCCTGTGCCTCACCTTGTTTTCTTCCTCTTCGTCGTCTTGCCCTTCTTCTTCTTCTCCCTCCTCCTCCTCCTCCTCCTCTTTTTCTTTCTATCTTTCTACTTATGACTACTACCGCCGCCGGCGCCGCCACCACCATCTCTTACTACTACCCATAGACACGCCTCATCCACACGTCCTTGAAGATGTCCTCACCGGGTGACTTCACAAGTCGATTGACTCTGTTGCCCTTGAGTACGCTCATCCAGCCCATAGTATCGCCATGAACACTGTCGTTTGCAATGACAGTGAGATCCTCACGAGGGTCTACGGAAGCAAGAGCTGCCATCTCGGCAGGCTTAGCTCGAAGTCTGTTGTCTACGACGTGCATACCACGCGTCCATTGACCAGAGGTTTCAATCCTAATGTCCTCTAGCTTCGGCGGGAATTCCCACCTAGAATCGTCGTGCGTCAACATGTACCAGACCGTGAGAGGATCGTGCAAGGATAGTTCCGGTTCGTTGCCATCACCCAGCATCTTCTCAATCTGGTTGAAGACTCCGTTGATGAAATGTGATGTCCAGGTCGCGAGAGGACTACCTTCGTCGAGGTACGGCTGGATGCGTTCGTTGAAGAAGGCTCTGGTGATGACATGGGGCGTGGTGATGTCTAAAGGAGCAAGAGTCAGCTTCAGCTGCCGGGACAGCTTAGCCGGGTAAGCCAGCAGGGTGGACATGCTCGAAGGAAGATGAGGCATGGTCGAAGAAGGCGTGTATGAAGTAAGCGCATACACGCGCGCAGCGGCAACAGAATCAGCATAGCAGTTGAACTCGGCCACGGGCGTGACGTTTCCCTCAACGTTGATAGCACCGCCCATGACGACAAGTTCCTTGACCCGAAGAAACGTCTCGGGGTCCTCCGCAGCTGCGAGGGCGATGTTAGTGAGAGGGCCGACAGCACAGATGGAGACGGTATCAAAAGGATTCTCCTTGAGTATCCGTAGAATCTCCTTGTGGGCTGGCACTTTGGAGGGCGTAAAAAACGGAGAGGGGCAACTGGCATCCCCTAAGGTACCATCATCATCCTGAAACAAGGTCTTCCAAGTCTCGGCAGGACTCAAGTGCGGGTGAGCCTCGTGGACGTTGTGCAGGCCGTCGAGGCCGTCTGTATGTATAATTAGTCATGCGGCTTAAACTGGTCACTAGAGAGTAAAGATTTCTGTTCCTCCTTCTTTTTCTTCTCCTTTCAACCCCGCCGTCCCGTACGACGAGAGAGCATATTGGTCCTTATCATAAGCTTCCGACGTGCGGGGAGAGACGTACGAAAATAGTCCGCCATGAGGCACTCGTCCTCCAGGGCATGCTCGGGGCCAACAGCAACGATGGGTTTGCTTCTTTTCATGGCCTCGTAACCCTCGGCTCTGCCGGTGGACTTTCTCCATTCCAATTCCTTTTCCAGGACGTGGAACATGGCGACTACGTTGCGGAGACAACTAAATTGTTTGTCAATAACAGCGTGATGACAATGAAAATGACAGTAGAAACCAGATCAAGGATACACGCCATGGGCAACAACCAAAAGCATGAGTCGAAGACGCCTTACCTCTGCAGGGGAACATTTCCATACGTCACGGACAGCATCGCCACATCGAGTTCCTCGGGAGAGGCGCTCAGGGCAAGAAGCATGGCCATGACATCGTCGACTCCTGAAAATGAAAAAAAAAAGGAAAGAGAAGACACAGTCAGACAACAAATTATGATGACACCCAAGAATGAAAAATAAATAAAAAATAAACTCAACTGTCTTGGATCATTTGTATTTATTTTAGGGACTTGTCATACCGGGGTCGGTATCAATGATGATCTTCCGAGGCGCCATTTTTCACTGAGTACAAGTGTGGCGGATACGATGAAATGGTGAGGTAGAAACGAGATAGTATGTCAAGAAGCACAAAAACAGAGATTGATGTAAAAGCACCCGTGTTTGTGGATTGCAAATGGCTTACCAGACGCAAGATGTCCACGATCCAGCTTTTGATGCAGACGTCTGGTCAATATTTGTCAAGGCGGGGAACTCCTGCATCGCTTGCTGCTTGTTGGCGGTGGCGACGAGAAGCCTGATCTGGTTCAACTTTCTGGGTCACCGGGTGGCATCGAGAGCCACGTTGCACGCGTCGACCTAGCTATTTTCAGCCAAGTCGACGAAGGGTTGGCCTCATCTTCTACAAAGTCTTTTTTAATCAATAATGGACCAGTCATGTTGATGATGTTCACACATGCAGGTGGCTATTACCTACCCTACCAAGGGTGCCGGACTCCTTCCGGGAGTAATGCTATTCGCGCGACGGCTTTTTGCTATCCGCGCGACCGCCCCACTAAAAAGAAAGAATTTCTATATTTCTTTCCTTTCGGGACCTTTTGGGTTCCTTCCTGAGCACACTGCCTAGTAGTAGGTACCTCCCAAGGCGGAGCCGTGAACTTGGATGGTTAGTGCATGGGTCTCTACGAGGATACTCTTGGCCCGCGCTGTGTGGCTGCGCGTAGTCGTCACGTGAGAGCAGAAGTTTCGGAAGCATCTAGACCTCTGATTGGTGTTATTCCTGCCGCAACCTGCCCTACGAGTACCTGCCTATAGACGCCTCGGCCACTAGCCCTATGCACTTCACCATTCCGCTCGAGTGCCAGACTCCACTTCTTCGTACTGCAGAGCGGCTTATGCCAGCCAGGCTGCGCCTGGCTCTATGTGGCAACCTGGCCTGAACGACCAGACTCTGAACTCTTTGCTTAACCGCTTTGGGTCATTCACAGTTCAACATTCAGGGACTTCCATCTTGCACACAACTTGTTTTTCCTCCTTTTCCCCCCATGCCACGACGTCTGTCGCTTCATTGGACTAGGGGGCTTCTTCTCAAATACTAGCTGAGCGCCCCTTCTCTTTCTCATCGCAGGCCACATTTTTTTCCCTCCTTTCTCATCTTGAATTCTCTCTATGCATCTCTGACAAGGTTGAAACCCCACCATCACCCCCTGATCCCTCTTGGATCAGGACATTGATCATCTTCATACCAGAAGGTATATCCCCAACAAATAACTTCCGCAATTTATCAACGCTCATCACGACGGCGTCATCTCGAGTCCCTTATTTAATGCAGAACGTACGAGTGAAATAAGCTATATCACTACATTGTTCTCGGCATACCATCGACTGCCTGCGACACGTAACACCTCATTGCCGGCTGTCATTGTTCGCCTGGTAGCGCAATTAGCTTCTGTTGCCGTCGGCTTTACCTCATAAAGAACATAGCTACTCATTCTTCCCATACTCGATGGCGAAAATGACGGACGGCGACATGAACTATCTTTACACAATCGGCGGTTATGCCGCTGTTTTTGGAGTCGGCTATGCCGCCTATCGTATCTCGACTCGCAAAGAGAATAAAAGAGCAACGATGAATCCTGCAAAAGGCGGCAAGAGCGCACAAGTCGAACCCAGGAAGGAGGACAAAAAGAAAAAACAGCGACGGGAAATCTTTGCTTCAGAAGCACAAGATGCTGGCAAGGCAAAAGCGAATACTGCAGAGGTTGCCGCATGGCCAAGGCATGCTGTCGAGGATACCTCAGATGATGTTGACAATCGCGAATTTGCAAGACAGCTAGCAAAGGCAAAGGAGGGTAAAAAGTTTGCCAGCAAGGCTGAGGGTTCCAAACGCAAAGAGAAATCCGTCAAGCAATCTCAAGTAAACAAAATCAACAAGACACGTTCCGAGGACAAGCTCGAGGACAAGCCCGAGGACAAGCCCGAGGACAAGCCCGAGGACAAGCTCGAGGATGCTAGTGCAGATGCGGATGACGATCGGTCCCCCATGGACTCCCCCAAGGCTCAGCCCGCTGACGTCGCCGGGGTGAGTGACATGCTTGAACCAGCCCCTGCTGGGCCTTCTGTCCTGCGTATCACTGATGCCGACAAGGTTAAGCAGAAGAAGCCCAAGGCTGTCAAGGCCCCCGAAAAGACGGAAACAAAGAAGCAGCGACAGAACAGAAAAAAGGCTGAAGCGGCAAAGGAAGTCCGGGAGGTGGCAGAAAAGCAGCGCAAGGCAATGGAGGAAACTCAGCGACGCGCAGCTCGCGTCGCAGAGGGCCGAGCCGCCAAAGATGGGTCCCAGTTCATGGCGTCGACGAATGGAGTCAATTCTTGGACCAATGGAGCCCCCAGCGAAGCCAATGCGAAGCCTACTGGCCATGACGAGGTTCTTCACCAACCCTTAGACACGCAGGAGGAAGCAGCGGTTCCCACTGCTCCGCTGGCCAAAAAGCCGGCCGCGGCCAAGCCCAAGGACACTTGGATGTCCTCTCTACCCTCGGAAGAAGAGCAGATAGAGATGCTCAAGGACGAAGGCGACGAATGGAGCACTGTCCCCGTCAAGGCCTCAAAGAAGGCCAAGAAATCTATTGACTCGGGTGATGATGGGAGTAAGCGACCTGCCGCCCAACCCTACCAGGCCGCCAAACTTGCCACTTCCCAGAGCTTTGGTTCCTTCTCTGCTCTGAAGGATGACGCAGCGACCGAGGCGGAACAAGAGGAAGAGTGGGATGTCTGATCCTTGAGCGCGATAATGACCACTATACCTCATGACTGCAACGCCATTTTCCGACCACGCGGCTGAACTTGTCCTCAAGCTTGAGGCATGAGGCATTTCATGAGTTATTTTCTGGCTCTGTATACCAGCAATGTTTCTTTCGTGGCCTACCATTGCCTCTTCACATTTTGCGCCATCTTTGGCACGATTTGACTTGTCTTTGCTCTCTCTTCTTTTTTTACTTTCCCACCCCCCCCCTTTGTTTATCGAAATGATATGGTCAGTGACGCAAGGGGAGTTAAGAATAAAAACCAAAACCAGAAAAAAAAATCATTCCAAAATCATAAAATAACCGCGAGCAGTTGCAAATTGCAAATTGGGAAATCGGGTTTCTTGTATTAGTGTAAGATGAGGGAATAACGAGGAGTTTAGTGCAGATCGGCTATTTTTTCCAATGTGGGCAACACGAGTGGTACGATTCTTATTTGTTCCAATAAAAAAAAAGACCAGGCTGCGGTATGAAATGGAAAACACGTCTATTTGTGTCATCAAGGTTTGATCTGCCCTCCTACCTAGTCCGTACGCACGCACACTGTATGTACATAGGTATGTACATACAGTAGGTACTGACGAAAGGGTTGAGTTGGGTGGAGGGAACGACGGATTCGAATGTCTGGTGGCATTCAGGACGAGGGGAGTACGTATATGCTGCAAGCCCACGGGCAGCACAGGTCTCGGGTTGTCTGTGCGCGCAGGCGAAGCATTTTAGCCAACCTTTGTTTGGTTTAATGGCGAATAGTTGAAAGAATTGAAAAGGTTCGGAATCTTGGCATCAGTTGATTACCATGAGTTGTGGTTGTTTTTCTTGTTCATTGTTCTTCTTGTCCTTTCTTAATCTTTCTTTGATGGAAAAGTGTTTTATTTTCTCTTGTCTTGTCTTGTCTTGTCTTGTCTTGTCTCTTCCTTTCTTTCCCCCCTCCCCAGAAAAATACAAACAAGGAATAAAAGAAAAATCAACAGAAAAGAGATACGAGGCCTAGACCATTGGCAGCAGTATCCATCGAAGCGACAAGTTGCATGGGCGCCCAATGAAGCCGATCAGCGAGCGCCACGGGGCTCATTGACACGAAATGATTTACATGACGTCTGGACGGATTGAAGTGAGTGCATCAGCCGGCAGGCGCGCCAGGCCAATCGCCGTGTTGCCTTGGACGTTGCGTCCGTCCATCACGTCTGGTCTGTTGGGCGTCCAGTCTGCAGTCTCCAGTCTCCAGTCCAGAGTCTCCATTCACTTAGTCCAGGCTAGTCCAGTCCAAGCCAGTCCAATCCCCATTCCGCGTTGCATGCGAGCCTCTCCAGCTGGTCGCAGCTCAAACGCATCACCACTTCCTCGCTCCATGTCGGGTCAAACCCAAGATCAGGATCAGGATCAGGATCAGGATTAGGATCAAGATCAAGATCAATTTGATTCATTGATTCGGGGCGGGGCACCCCGGAGTTGTCGTGGCAGGCACCCACGAACCCCATAAGTGGTCCCCCGAGCACCAGACCCCCCCCCTTGGCGCCCCGTCACCCCGTGCTGTGGCTGCATCCTGCTCTCAACACTGAATCCTGCTGGAGTCCCGGAGTGTTGGAGTCAAGCGTGCTCAACGGGTTGGGTCCTGATGATTATGCCAGGAGACGGTCGGTCGGTCTGGTCTGGTCCGTCTAGGCCGTCGCGCTTGTGTTGCGTTGCGACACTGAAGCCGTTGATGAGCGATCCACCGTGGCGTCCCTGCGCCGCCCGCCCCGGCCATTCGTCCGTCTGGCCATCTGACGTTGACGCTGATGCTGGCGCTGACCAGTTGACGCCATGCATGCATGCACAAGTTCTCATTGAATTGGGGCCAGGCACTGTTGGCGAACTGGACGGCTGTATGCCCCCAGCCATCCCAGCACAGCCATGTCATGCTCGGCGTGCTTCGCGTGCTGGTCTTGCGAGGCCAACCCCGATCTGGTAAAAGCAGCACCGTTGCCTCCGACACGCGCGCGCGCGCACATGTCCGCACTGACTGCACTGGACGCCTCCAGCCAGCAGCCCCCAGCAGCCCCAAGCAGCCCCCAGCAGCCGACTACAGGCACTGAAACCGAGACCCCGAGACCCTGGGCAGCCTGGCATTCCGGGAAGCGATTGATGGACAACGCACCCCTCCTCCTTCCCTCTCCAGTCCGCGAACCCCCCCCCCCCCCCCCTTCTTCTCTCCTGACAGCTGCTCCCAGCCACTCAATGCCAGGCAGCGCCGCCGCCCAGTGGCATCTCCGAAACAAACAGCGCCGCTTGCCACTTCTTGTCGTTTCCCTTCCGTCATTTCCTCCTTTAATCCCTTCTTATCCTTCAAATCGGCGTTGCCATCCGTGCGTGATTGATCTGTTCCTTATTCTCGTTTTGGTTTTTTTTTCTTCTCTAGTTTTCCCTCTCGAATTGGACCACGTTCGGCTGCCACCGTTTCTTCTCTCTGCGTGGCCAAGTCAACAAGGTTTGGGCCGGAACACCCTCTCCATCTGCCCGCCCCTTTCCTTATCCAGAACCCAGGTACCAAGCAGAGACCCCCAGACACGCCAGACCCGGCTTCGCCTTGTCTCTTCTCCCTTGGCTCAACGAACCAAGCATTGCATCACATCTCAAACCGTACCGAGATTCGGCACCTTCGCCTATTCCAATTCACAACCCCCCGAATTTGACGTGTTTGTGTTCTCGATTCTTTTCCCGCTGTGTCTGAACGGAACAAGAGAGACCGCTGCAAATCAAGACAAGGACAAAAACTGCGCTCATACACCACCCGTTCCGAAACATCTAACATCCTCACCATCTCTTTCCACCAGCCTGAACAGACTGTCTACCTGGCCAATCCTTCTCGTCTTCTCCGTCTCTCATGTCGCCGAAACGGTACGGGTTCAGCTGAGAGAAAGACCCGATTTGAGGCAGGGAAATTTATCCTGACACAAATCTACGTCAATGTCCTTGCCTGTTGCCTTTCAGTCGGCCGTCTTCTACTTTCTCGCCTGCACACCATGTGCCCAAGTCCGTCACCGGCAAAAGGCCAAGTCGCAGGCAAAAAAGGAGAGGGAAGAGAAGGCCAAGATTGAATCAGTCCAGCCTGGCCTGTATCGACACCCTTCGCCCTTCAACACAAATCCGTACTGGCAAGACGAAATCAACATGGGCCCCAGCCTACCCAAGAAGGCCGTCAGCAAGAACTCGAATTCAAGCCAGCGAGGATTGACCAGTTCAGGCCGAGATAGCGTAGCACTTAGCATGTCCGAGAACACAACTGTTGCAGGGAGTCGAACCCGGTTGAGCGATAGCACCACGACGATGCCGTTGGATGCCGTATCAGAGGACTGGAACCGACGACGTGGCTATCAAAGGGAAGACGAGGAGCTTTGGGGCCAATGGTCCGGACTCGGTCCAGGATCCCCCAAGAAGCTGATGGATGCCTTCTCTAAAGCTCGCGATTCTGCCGGACGTTTGATTGAGTCAACCCTTGGGTTCGAAAAAGAAGTCACGGACCAGGAAAGACGAGAATTCTACCTTTCCCCCAAGAACCCTCCAGTCAACGAATACCACCCCCCCGTCGTGAGCAGCAAACCCCCGCACAAAGATGCTCGCAAATGGATGCTGCAACCACCACCTTCCGCCAAGATCATGGAAGGCAAAGTACCCGTGTCCCGTGCCATCAGCTCTGCGAGTAGGTCGAGCGGTAAAACGCTGGCCAGTGACGACGGTCACCTTGGACGCATTCTGCAGGAAAAGATGGTCAAAGAAAGAATGAGGAAAGAGAGCAATCCGACCGAGGTCGAGTTGATCGAATCTCTCTTCGCTACGCGCAGCAACCTGTCCATCGGACGCGTTCGAACCCGCAGCTTATCATTTAATGATTCGGACGATTCTGTTGACGGCAACCCCTTTGAGCGGCGTCGCAGCCGTCGGCCCATGCCGGTTCCTGTCCCACCCAAAATCGACTCAGACGACGATAGCGAACCAGCTCCCTCGATACAAATTTCCAAGACAGTCAGTCATGCCAGCAGCACGGCGGGACATGCCGCGCAGCGGCCAAAGCTGGCAACCATTTCCAGCAGGAACGGCGCCAGTCATGCTCGTATTCCGGCCAAGAAAGCTAGTAAACGGCAAAAATCAGCCAGGAGCAGAAATAGCGTATGGGTAGACTCCCCCGTAGGAGACGATACCGATTAGAAGTGGTTACATCAATGACTTGGAATTTTCAGACAGGTGTCTGCGGATAAAATCATTCGGCATTATCATGGAGTTGGATCTTCTTCTTGTCCCTTCCCCTGGTCTGTTTCGAGAAGGCGTATTTCTTTTTCGTTCTTTTTTTGCCGGGTTTTTTTTTAGGTAAAAAAATCGTTCATGCACAACATTGGTTTGGGAGCGTATTGCACGGAGTACCTTAGTCGATCTCTCACGGAATGCAACTGGTATTTTAATTGTCACCACATGATACTTGCCTTTGCACTTGCAGCCAGTGCTCTCTGTGGAGATAGGGGGCGAACTGGGTAGAATCCTGGCGCATAGCATATGAAGCACCTCGTTGATCAGTGACATACATGTGTAGAAACCTCTCCATACGCCATCATGCACTCCGCCCGATCAGCATCGTTTGCGTATCATGTAGGAGATGTTCATTTTCGTCTTGAGTTGGGCCGGTCGAGCAACGTCTAGTCCTTGTGCCTTTTCCATCCATTCATTTTTCTCATAGGTGCATCCCGCCTTCAGCTTGATCGTTGTCCAAATCCCTCATCCTCTCTTCCAGGGCCCGCCTGAGCTCGTCGTCATTTAGTCCGCCGCCAGATGGTCCTGTGCTTGTTTGCGAAGCCGCCGACCGGCCATCCATGTCCATGTGGACCTCGCCGTTCCGAATCGTCCCCGTCTGAAAGGTCCCATCCGTCCAGGCGGAATGTAACCTCCCCCCCTCAACCGGGTGTCGCGCACCGGCCCCATGACCATTCCCCTGCGGACTCTCTGCGTGTCGTGCTCTCCTCGTCTCGTCCACCTCCTGCTCCTCCTGGCTCCGAAACTCCGCCCAACTCACCCCTCGTGCCTCGACCTCGACCCGGACCAAGGCGATCCGCTCCGCCATGCGCTCCATCACCAACTCGTTTTCCCTCATGGCATCTACGCAGTCCTGGTCGGGTTCGGCCTTTGCCTCCTCCCCTTGCCCTTGTCCTTCCCTGCCGAGAGCCGTGGCCGTGCCGTCGGCAAAGGGCCTCAGTTGATCGTTGGAGTATTGGAGATGGGCTATTGAGTTGCGGATCTCGAGGACCTTGAGGTGGAGCATGGAGAGAGAGAGATCCTTGAGGGCGGCAGCGAAGTGGGAGGGGGATATGGGCCTTGTGTCGGCGGACATGTTGGTTTTTGGTAGCTTGAAAGCAGGCCTTGTATTTTCTCCCTGTTGCATCTATTGTTTGTGGGAGGGGGTTTTTTTGAGGGGGAGGGGCGGCGGCGGCGGGTTCGATGGTAATTTTGCCTTGTGAAAGAATGGAGGGCGCAGAAAGGCAATGAAGCAGAAGGTATACAAAAAAGGCTAAAAAAGAAGAAGAGAGGGAAAAAGAAAGACGAGGCACGAATACGTTGACAGTTGGTTACCTGCGGGTAGGCAGGCAGCTAAGGTCGGCAGGCATGCGGACACTTGGTAGGGGTGGAGTGGGGTATGTCGTGGCTCATTCGACGTTTCGACCTAGCCACGATGAGCGACGGGTGGGAACTCGGGCGCAGGGCTCCAATTGTCCTTGATTCCCTTTTTTTCTTCCCTCTACTTCTTCTTCTCCGGCACGACTTTTTGAAAACCTTGCGACAGATTTTGCCGTTTTACGTCGCCGGTGGTGCTTGCCCGCTCCACACATCCCGGCGGGATGAACGTGCTTTCCATCAGCTCTGCGCCGTGTGCGTTCTTGAGGGCGACGTCCCGTCGGGTCACAACAATAACGACGACAACCAAGACGACGACAACGGCAACGGCGACGCTCAAAGCCAAATGCGAGCTGCGTTTCGGGGAGCGATGGCTGTCTAGAAGCTGCCCGCGGTCGAGGCCAAATAGCTCGTCCTTTCTACTGCAAGAAACGACTACGGGGTTACGACCTGTGCTTGGCCCGACATATCGCCCATCATGCATAGGGCGTCGAATGATCTTCTCGGCGGTTAGGTCCAAGATTATCAGCCAGTACGAAGATCTTCCCAAGGAGTATCGCGACCAGATTGGCCTCAGATTCAGGCCCCACGATCTTTCTGATGAAGAAATAGCCGCCGTGTTCGGACGAGGAATGGATTCTGCGACAGGAAACCGTCTGCTGCGAATTTTACACGGACGACGGGTGGCTGGCACGCTGGAAGACCCATCATTTGCCGTGAATACGGCACAATATCCCGAACAACTCCTCACCAGTGGTCTCGAGTACCTGCGACAGAACGTTCCGGTCAACGAGGTGCTAAACGCGGGCTTACGGGCAGAGGATGAATTGAACCAGATGGACCGGGAGATGGCAGAGCGAGAGGCACAGGAGAAGTCAGAAAAAGACGCGCATGGCGCTCTGGACGGAAGCAACGACGTCGCGGACGCGCCACCCGCTGCGTCAGCACCAGCTGATCCAGTATATGGACGAAGCGCGTTCGATCAGATTCGAGCACGAAATATCGCCAAGCAAAAGGCCCTGGATCGGGCAGCGGAAGAGCAGCGCCTGGCGCGGGAAGCCGAGCAAGCCGCTGGTATTTCTGGACCGCTGGCAAAAGTGAACGAGGATGGCGCGCGAGCGATTACGAACCCCAAGGTGGCGGAGTACTATAAGAAAGCACAGTCCGACCTGGAAGCGCCGCCCGAGTTGAAAGCATGGGAACGAATCTTGCCGTCTGCGACGCTGGTGGCGCTGGTGCTCGGTTTCTTGGGCGCCGTGGCCATGGTTTACGACGAGCCACAGCCGCGATATCGGCTCTTCCCCGACATCTCAACCGCGCACGCCACGGTCGGCACGCTCATTGCCTTCAACGCACTCGTCTTTCTGGGCTGGCGCGTCCCGCCTCTTTGGTCCCTCTTCAACAGGTACATGATCTTTGTTGTCGCCACTGTCAAGCCCGTCACGCTCTTTACAGCCATGTTCTCGCACACCCAGTTCAAGCACGTACTCGTCAACATGGTTCCGCTGTGGTTCATCGGAACGGCCTTGCACGATGAACTCGGCCGCGCCGAATTTCTCACCTTGTATCTCGGCTGCGGAGCCCTGGGCTTCCTCGGCAGCCTGGTCACGTATACCCTGCGCGGGTGGCTGACCGTCACGTCGCTCGGTGCCTCGGGCGCCACGCTGGGCCTCTGCTCCGCCTACTTCTGGGAGCATCGAAGCGATGGGTTTCGCATCCTGGGCCTGCCGCAGGAGGGGGTTCATGGGATTGTGTTCCTGGCCCTGATCACGGCGCTGCAGGTGGCGGCCTTTGGGAGGACGGTCAAGTTGAAGGTGGACATTGCGTCGCATCTGGGCGGCATGGTGGCGGGGATCCTAGGCATAGAGGTCTTGAACAGGATGGCGAGGAGGGGTAAGAGTAGACTCGATGCCGAAATATCAGCTTCGCCTCCGAGGGAGGTGATTGAGGTTTGGGGGGCTGGCAAGAAAAGGATAGAGTGAAAGGGTTTTTGATGTGGCATGTACGATAGAGTTCCGGGCTGACAATATCAGAAAACCGGGCGTTTGCATGGCATGGATATGCTGGAGTCGATGTATGTACATTACTTAATTGCTTACGACACATCCTTGCTCCTAAGTCCGATTGTTCGGCTCGGCCGTTATGGCTGATATCCTTGACTACTCTTCCAGCGCTCAATCGTATCTACCTTCCTCTCATGTTGGAGCCTCGAGAATGTCTGGTACTTGCCTAATCGTAATCAACCTCGATCTCGATGGAACCCAACAAACGCCCACAAACTTAGTCATCCCACCCCACCAGACCAATCAGCAGCGCCTCTGGCAGCGATATCTTCAGGAAGATAGTGGGGCAGGGTGGGCGGCTAGGTATGGAGGTCCCACCTCTCCGTCTCCTGGGGAACGGGAACGAGGGCGGGAGGAGAGACGCAGGGACAAGGCGGGGGGGAATTCCAGGTGCGATTTGTTTCCATTCGCGACGCATTGCGGTGTTTGTACAGGAAAGTGTGATGAATGTTCATGAAGTGGAGGACAAAAGAAATCGGCGGGACAAGACGGCATCAAAATAAAGCTTTGAAATAAAGGTATTGGGTCGAGGCAGGAATATAGTTTTCGCGGGCTACGTACGTCGTGGCATGCGCTGCATGGTATGTACCATGTGGTCCTGTGTGCAGAATCTGGAGGACAAGTCAAGGTGTAGGGTGTGTCGACCGAAGCGAAGGTTGTTTTTTTAGCTTTTCTGAAAAGACCAAAAAAAAAGTCAAAAAATCAAACCACATGATGCAAACGTCATGGCCGGGACACGCTCGGCGGCAGCACTGAAAGGCAAAACGAAGGCAAACGGCACACACGAGCTAGCTCACTCATCCATACCATGTGTGCGCGACGCGGCCCCACATATCGCTCATGCAGTGTTTCTGTGTTTTGCACTTGTTGACCCTCGGACAGGCAAAGGCACGCCGCACAACAAGACAAGCCGCCAAAGACAGCCGCTCTGCCTCTCCCTATTCGCCCTCCTCTCGTTCCGCGCCTCCAGTGCCTGTCCCCCCCCCCTTCCTCCATAGGCTTGTCCGACCAACTCCGCTTGTCTCGCCAGCCAAACTCGAACCAAACGTGACCGCCGACGACATTCCCACAAATTACTACATCGTCCACGCGTGTTTTCTGTCTTGTCCCGACCCCTGCCACTCGACTCTCTCAACATTGGATTTTGACGAGCGATAGACTCGACTATCGAGAACTGCAACAACGTCCTTCTGATCGATCGCGCAGCTTCATGACGATTCCAGTCGACAGCTACCTCACCTCGTTGGGAACAAAGAAATTTCAATCGTCTACTCAGAAAAACGCGTACAATTGTCCCATTCGCGTCATGATTTAGTTCTTGAACCGTCTCGCAGTTTCCTTCTCCGACTGCTTTTTCTCCATCACTTTGTGCGGACTTTTAATCTTCGCTTATTTTCACGACTCGTGGTTTCAACTACTACTGTCCAGACCACCTACCCAAGTACCTACCTACGTACGTACTTCTTACCCATTGGCTGGGTACCTGTGTACCTCGACGAGTACTGGACACGCTTGATTCCATCGGCAAGTTGACGAAAAAAAGTAAAGAAAAAAGGAAAACCGCCATGGAAGATACGTTGAGCCTGTTGTCTGCTATGACAACTTCGCCCGCGTCTTCGCTGCCCTCGTCGCCTTTGTCTCATCTTTCGCAGACACCCTCTCTGCCCTCTCTGCCCGACACACCCGCCATGGAACTCGGCGCCGCCAACCGGTATCCTTCGCCTTCGTCCACTGCCGCGTCCGGGACATCGGAGACGCGATCCTCCAGTAAAAAGGACGAGCGTGCCGACGATAGCCCACGGCCCGCCAAGAAGAGACGCATCACGCCTCCACGCGAGCGTACCACCACGTATCTTGACTTGTTAAAGCCAAACGAGGAGCTTACCCAGGAAGATACTTTTCAAATGGAAAGATTGCTCACCGCGTTGCGCAAGAAGAAGAAGATTGTGGTAGTAGCTGGCGCTGGCATTTCTGTCTCGGCCGGCATACCCGACTTTCGCTCGGCAAATGGTCTCTTTGCCACGCAGAGAAATCAACACAAGGTCAAGGCGTCAGGAAAGCATCTTTTTGACGCATCCGTCTACAAACACGAATCATCTACCTCGTCCTTTCACAACATGGTAAGAGAGATGAGCGAAATGAGTAAGAATGCTCAGCCTACTCCATTTCACCATTTCTTAGCCTCACTAGCCCAGGAAGGACGCTTGTTGAGACTCTACTCCCAAAACATCGACTGCATCGACACATCTATGAAGCCATTGAAGACGCAGGTACCTCTGGAGCCCAAAGCGCCCTGGCCAGTTACCATTCAACTTCATGGAAGTCTCGACAAGATGGTTTGCACCAAATGCGCTGACATTCAGCCCTTCCAAGGCGGTCTTTTCGATGGACCAGAGGCTCCTTTGTGTGAGTCTTGCAAAAACCTCGATGAGGTGCGCACAGCCCATGCCGGCAAGCGAAGTCACGGAATCGGACGCCTCAGACCTCGCTTTGTTTTGTACAATGAGTTCAACCCCGATGAGGAGGCCATTGGCAGCATCATGCGCGCTGATCTGAGGGCGCGACCGGATGCGGTTCTGGTGGTGGGCACCACGCTCAAGGTTCCAGGCACACGCCGACTTGTCAAGGAGATGTGCCAGGTCACTCGGGGTCGCAAGGACGGACTCACTGCATGGATCAACATCGATTCGGAACCAAAAGTGCCCGATTTCAAAGACTGCTGGGACTTGGTGGTCAAGTCAAAGTGCGATAACATCGCCAGACTGGCAGCCTTGCCACCATGGGATTGTGAAATCGGTGACGACTACCTTGTATCAAAGGAGCAGGAACGACTTGATATGTCGACATGTCCCTCCAAAATCGAGGTGTTACTGGATGGCAAGCTTCGCGATGTGGAAAATGCACACGCGATTCCTACTCCTCGAGCGAGCCCCCCTCTTGCTATTCATGTTCCTCTTTCACCTCCTGCTCCTTCTGCTGCTGCTGCTTCTTCTTCTTCTTCTTCTTCTTCTTCTTCTACTCCTCCTGCCGCTTCTGCTTCTGCTCCTGCTGCTGCTGCTCCTCTCCCAGCGCGGAAACCACTTCCTCAGTCGAAGCAGACTACGCTGTCTTTTGGAGGTCAAAACCCCAAGCTCACAAAGTCTGGCAAGGTTGCCAAGCGCGTGGGAAGAAAGCCCAAAGCATCGGCCAAGGCTCCGCCACCAGCTACGAACCCACTTGTGCAGACATTCAAGGCATCCAAGATTGTGACCGAAGTCGATGGCGCCGTTGCAAAGAAGAAGAAGCTTTCGGGCCGCTCACCTCTCCCCGACAGGAAGCCTCTGAAGAAGGAATCAACTGGGTCTTCGGGCTTGTCATCGCCGCGTCGCCATGGCACGGCTGCCAAAGGCGTTCAAGTTGTGGATGTGATCACCAAGGCGCCAACAAGTCCAACCATGTCGGAGCACGAGCGGCGACAATTCGAAACGATTTCCCCCAAATCTGTGCCCCAAAACATGCGCAATCTAATCGACGTGGTTTAACGGTCTTTTAGTAAACAATTGAAATAGACGGGAGTCAATGCAGGAAATCAATAATCTATGCATAATAGGCGGCGTTGAGGAAGGCGATTGAATGGTTGCATATGGATACTCATGCCTTTCAGAGGAGTGGCCACTTTTTTTTTTCTTTTTCTTGTGGTGTTTTCGGAGTTTGGATACATGGGTATTGTCTGAAATTGGCACTAGTTTGTTTAGATTATGATATTCTTATTTTTCTTGCTGTACTGTATATCTATACTTTTGATGGGCTGTCAGTAGTACGCACACGTTGCTCCTGAAGAATCAGGTTAGATGTGCGGCGGGACTATCGCGGAGTTTTATTCTTATATCATAATTCTATTGTCTTTTTTTTTTTTTCATTTACCTCGTACGTCTGTGGACTACCTGCCTGGGTAGCATTACTGAGAAAAGCCCAGCACCAGTTTGTCGTCTTGCTCAAACAGGGATCAACAGTCATTGTCTTCCGATGGACTCTGTCTTGTGCAACAAAAAACATCAAAAAGAAAATAATAATAAAAATACAGGGAACAAAAAACATACAACACCGGGGATTCGCTGGTCGTCACCGACCCAACTACTAATCCAGCGCTCACCAGGTTATGCACCGGAGATCGGACGGGATCCACATCTGACTGATGGCTATGGTCGTATGTGTTCGGGAAGTGAAGTATTTGTGATTATATCGGATAGCTGGTAGTCTGGGGTTTCACTCACATGAGGCATGATGAGTTTCTGTCGGTGGCACAACGGCATTACATGTGATGGGGATACCAGTTTCAAGGAGAATTAGATATAAATAAAGAGATGACTAATAAATAATTTTATAATCACATATAGTTTATAGTTCTTAAGGATACTAAGAATAATATTAAAATAAGTTATATATTTCTTTAGAGTATTCAAGAAAAATATAATATAATAAATAAACTCTACTAAAATATAAAATTCTTAAAAGAGTTGATTTATAATCCTATGACACCCCCTCGTCATGACTCTTCGATTTTGTTTTCGTCGAGTACTATCGAATCGTCCGTGCTTGGGAGCTGGTCGTAGCATATGAGATGTAAACATGACAGAGCGCGAGGGTGTTTATGCTAGATATGCTAGACACTCTATATGAGAATCTGTCCTCCTCATGCCAGGGAATACACGCAAGGTGTTCAATCACGTACTCATACAAATGTTGAGTCTGGCTAGTTTTGCCAGCGTGACGCACCAAAACAGATTGCTCTTTGAGTTGTAGAGCCCTCTTGGAGCCCGCTTCTGGAGCTCTAATCGTCGGGAAGAAGAAAACCATGTATCAGACGCAGCAGCACATCATGACTCTTGCCGAATCCTTTCCAATAACTGCCCATGTATGTCCCTCCATGAAGATTCACACGTGTTTCGAATGACGCCTACCAGCAGCCGTGAGCACTTGATGACCACTTCCTCTTTCAGCTCATGGCCGCTCCCATCAGACTTCTCCTGGATGGTCCAGATATTCTCCATGACGGTGTTGAGGGGGCTTCGTATCCGCACAAAGACTCCCTTGTCCAAATTGATAAACTCGTAGGTGCTGACGACGTCCGAGTCCCACAGCCCTGCGGGGAGAGCATGCACTTTGTCCGTGACTTGATAACACTTGGGCGGCGCGATGCCTGGGTGCGCGCAATGGCCGGGCAGCTGCGGTTCGGGCTTGGTCGGTGTGGCCACGGCTTCATACTTGATCATGTGAGGATTGTATTGGATGAAGAGGATATGTTGATGGAGCATGGCGATGCCCTTGGCTGGATTTGCGCCTGGTGGGAGAGGGGTCACATGCTGGAGCGAACCAGTCGTATTGAACAAGGCTGCAGCGCGGAAGACACGGTCATGTTAGCATGAACTGCGTTCGAGATGAGGAGACTGGAGCGGCGTTGGAAGGTCATGTCCGCATCAAACAGCGTCAATGAGATTGAAGGACGGGGCGAGCGGGCAATGGGCGCCTTACACGACATGTTTGTTTGCAGCAAAGTTGTTGCAGGCAGGCAGGCGGACATGCAGTGCAATGACGACCTGCATGAGGGTTGCGGCGTGGTGGGCAAAAGACGAGGTCAAGTAGCATCTACACACCAGCCCTACTGCCAAGCTCCCTCCCTCCCTCCCTCCCTACCGACTCACTACCTCGGTAGGTACCTGGCTGTACTATGCAGAGGCTCTTGTCTGTATATACCTACCTAGGTAGGTATATAGGGACAGGAGTTGAGTCGAAGTTGGATACAAGAAGGAAGGCGCGGATAACGACGGCTCAACTTGGTTGGCGTTTCCCAGAATCCCCACTAGTCGAGCGCCCGTCTTCGAGAGAGTCGGTCGAGTCCACCCACACACACACACACACACACACACACACACACACACACATGTACATGCACTCAGCCAGCCAATTGCCACCATACAACAATTCACAACGGCTGCCTTGAGCGGCCAATTCCGACCGTGACAGATCCGCGATTCGTGAACCGTATCACGTCGAAATATCCCCCCTCCATCCTACTTGGACACTTCGACTTCTGCTGTTGAAACCCGGCGCCGGACAGATTTCAAATCAGGGTGCCCATAACTAAACAAATGCGACTCGTTGCTCCCTTGGCCGTACCATGAATCCAGGTTGACGATTTGCCACCATGCCCTCCGCCGCCAAGCTAAATCGTTCTGTTGCTCCTCGAAAGCCAGCCTCTGCCATTTCCCACTCCAAGAAGCCAGTCAAACCGAACGCTAGCATTCTAAGCTTTTTCCGAAAGACGCAGCGCCCAGAGGAATCTCTCTTTGTCGGACCAACTGCGGACACTGCGCCCAAAGATGACGACGATATCTACGGCCGAGATGACGAGCACCGCCGCTTCAACGAATCAACCTCGCCAAACAAGAAGAGGAGACTCAGCCACGAGAGCTCAGCGCTGCACGGAATTGCTCATGGCGAAGTTGTGAAAAATAGCCTCAATGTTGCTATGGATACGCTCATTTCCGTCAAGCCAGTCAAGCCAGTTAAGCCGCGACTAAACGTGCCCTTCGTCTTGGACTCTGAGAGCGAGGACGAGGGCGAGAACGAGGATCAGGACAAATACAAAGACAAAGACGCAAACAACAACAGCTCTGTCCTTGTCGAGATTACAAAACCTCACGGCTTACATCTGAGGTCTGATTCCAAGGCAAAGGTGGCACCCGATTTCAAAATAGAAGATTCATCATGCGGCAAGGTTATAGATGTGGACGAAACAGGTGAAACGGAAGATGTGGACTTGGAGGATTTCGAAGGCGAGGAAATGCGAGAACGAAGGTTTATGCGCGAACAAGCACGACTAGAGGCCGAGGAAGCTGGCACGGCCATCTTCGAGGACTTTGGCGGCGAAGACTCGTTTCAAGACGATTCTGCAGCCGCGGAATGCTGCCCCATCTGTAATGGCAGCCTGAAGAACGTATCTCTCGATGAAGCCTCGCGACACGTCAACTCGTGCCTCGATGGTAATCCGATTCCATTACCACCAAAACCATCAACACCACTAGCAGCAGCATCAGAAGACGCGGCTCATGACATAGCAGACTCCTCATCCGTCCAAAAAGAAGTCGAAGCTGCGGAGATCAGCAAGCGGTTCGCGCGTGCTGCTATTCCGAGACCCGGCCAAGCGATACCCTTTGAGCTGGACCAAAACGACGACAACGACGACAAGAGCAGCAGCAAAGTTTCCAACAAGTCGGCCTTTTCAAAACTCATGTCGAATAAGGCTGAAGATTCTGCGTGGGCGGTTGCAGCTGCCACTGAGAATGCGTCCAGAGGGCGTCCAGCGTACGAAAGAACATGCCCGTTCTACAAGATCATTCCGGGATTCAATATCTGCGTCGACGCCTTTCGCTACGGTGCGGTCAAGGGATGCGCGGCGTACTTCCTCAGCCATTTCCACAGCGATCACTACATTGGTCTAACAGCAAAATGGATGCATGGCCCGATTTACTGCAGCAAAGTCACCGGCAGCTTGGTCAAAAAACAACTAAGAACGGCGGCAAAATGGGTGGTAGAGTTGGAATTTGATAAATCGTACGACATTCCGGGCACCGGAGGCGCCACCGTGACCATGATTCCAGCAAACCACTGCCCTGGCAGTTCACTTTTTCTCTTCCAGAAACCCGCAGAACAGGGCACCAATCGACGGCGCGGCAAGCGCATCCTTCACTGTGGTGACTTTCGGGCATGCCCGGCTCATATTGAACACCCGCTCCTGAAGCCCGACGTCAAGGACATGATAACTGGCAAGTTGAGCCAGCAAGTCATCGATATTTGCTATCTCGACACCACATACTTGAACCCAAAATATTCCTTCCCACCTCAAAATGATGTCATCAAGGCATGTGTCGACTTGTGTGCCTCTCTGTCGCCAAACCCTGACAGCAAGGATGGTCTCTGGGAAAAGAGTGCGAAAGAAGAAGGGACACAAGCTGTGAGCCGTTTTTTTTCAAGCACAAGCACAAGTACCGGCACGAAACCGGATGGTGACGACTACAAGGCGCAGACAAAGAAGAAGCAGCAGCAGCCCAAGCTTGGACAACGACTCCTTGTGATTTGCGGAACATATTCCATTGGCAAAGAACGCATCTGTATTGCCATTGCCAAGGCGCTCAAGACCAAAATTTTTGCCAATCCAGCCAAGATGAGAATCTGCAAGCAGCTCGACGATCCAGAGCTTGCCGCGTTGCTGACGTCTGATGCCGTCGAGGCCCAGGTCCACATGCAGTCTCTCATGGAAATCCGTGCCGAGACACTACAGGAGTACCTGAATGGCTACAAGCCGCATTTCAGCCGCATCGTCGGCTTCCGTCCCACAGGATGGACCTTTCGGCCCACAAACAGCAAGCAGATGACGGCTAACACATCCCCGTCCAGCATCTCCACGCAGCAGCTGCTGCACGGCAAAGGCTGGCGGACGAGGTTTGCGTACAAGGACTTTGTCGCTCAAAGGGGTAGCACCAAGGAAGCCATGTGTTTCGGCGTCCCGTATTCCGAGCACAGCAGCTTCCGGGAGCTGGCCATGTTCATCATGAGCTTGAGGATAGACAAAGTCATCCCTACCGTCAACATTGGCAGTGAGCAGTCGAGGAAGAGGATGAAGGCCTGGCTGGATCGGTGGTCCTCGGAGCGGAGGAGGGGAGGGCTCGCTTGGCCTTTGATAGAGGGAGTGGACGACCTTGACGACGCCGACGACGCGGATGGTGGTCAGATGTCGCTCTGGGATGATAAGTCTGGCAAGGGAGGGGGGGTATGGTGGTAGTCGGACGGCTTATGGAACTTTAGATGAAGCCTGTCCCAGCGTGTGACTATGTATAAAGAAGCGTGCTATGATGAGCCAGAGATGATTTGGTCAGAAGCAGCTCAATGAACGGATATCTCGAGAGGAAAAATAAAATTAAAAAAATCCTCAGCCGTAGTGTCCTCGGCCGTAGTGTCCTCGGCCGTAGTATCCTCAACGCCGCATAATGGCTCCCACGTTGACATGTGCTCTACACCTCCGTTCCCTTTCCCCTTCTCCTTTCTCAACCCCCCCCCCCCCCCCCCCCCCCCCCCCCCCCCCCCCCCCCCCCCCCCCCCCCCCCCCCCTTCTGCCACTAATCGCAACCCATGGAAAGCGGACAAAATCACAATGTAATGAAAATATGGTCTGCATCACGCTCCTCATCTATACATGTACACTGCCACGCCACTGAGGCGACACCGGAACATTGTCTATTACTTGGCCTTTGCCTGCTGGGCTGTTGCTTCTGTGAATGAGGTGTTAGTACATGTATTTTTGTAAGAAAAACCATGTCCTGGCTTTGTGATCTCGATACAACCTCTTGCTAGAAAACGGAAAGGGCGGGGGGGAGAACCAGGAAGCTGAAGAAAAGAGAAAACCAAGAATACAACGAATATATACACATATACACACATATATATACTCAGCAACATACCTCTCCTCGCCGCATCCTCCAGCAACTGCGTATCTACACTCGCAGCCGGCAAATGCACATAGCGCACCACCGACCCCCGGATAAAAACATTCTTGACGGAGCTCTGTCGCAGAGTATCCCACCACAGCGTTAGCGCTACTCGTGATGCGGAAGGAATTGGGAACAGCACAATGGCAAGCAAGCATGTAAACGATTCCTCGGGGCCAATAGGGGGGGGGTCGCATCCGAGACACGATGGCAAGAAAAGGGGGGGGGGGGGGGGGGACGCACCAAGTGAGGATACTTGAGTTCCTCCACCACTGCGATATCATCCAGCTTGATGTTGAGGTACTGGTCTACGCTCTTGAGCGTGCCGCGGAGCTGAACGTCGTTTTTGAGCTCGACTGTGACTTGTTGATCGATGAGGGTTTTGAAGAAGCTGTTTGGGGTTGTGTCAGTGTATGGGTTGGGTGGGGGTGAGTAACGTATGAGAGTGAGTTGTGGAGGTGAGTGAGGCTGGTCATTTCTTTTCATCCAAGCTGGACAGTCGGGCTTCTTGTTTGGGATATATTTGGTCTCGAGTGCGAGGGGAAAGAAATTAAAAAAAAAAAAAAAAAAACAGTAAAGGAGAAATAGTGCGCGAGAAGTCTCAGTTGACGGGGGGACTCGTGAAGCACGATATCTGGGTTACCTGAAGAAGAGCATGTTTGTGGTGGGCGGGGCTTTGTATTTAAATGTTTTGTGTTTGTTCAGTGCTGGTGCTATGGATGGCGGTGCCGGGAGTTGGAGGGATTTTCCAGCTATGCGACGAGACTTTCTATTCGGGGATGGGAATCGAGCTGGATGTTCCGTGATCTAGATGGGAAAAAGACTGCGTTATCCTGGGCGGGAAACGTGGTTGGTTGCCGGGCGCTGTGCGCGTTTCGATTTCACCTGTCGGGGGATTCCAGCTTGCGTCGCACGGGAGCCTCTGGTTGGCACATATGCCCGACTGTGCCTGGCTGGCCGTCGGGCTGTGAGGTCATGGGCTGTCACGTGATGCGTGCCGTTGCTCGACGTTAGACTTGGCTGGGGGCGCGTCCGTCCCCAGTCGGCGGAGCGAGTACCTTGCACGACGCAGCGGAAAGCACCCACCTACCGGATGCAAGGTCTACACTAAATGCCTATGATTGTTATATATATTGAACACACTATCAAGAGTACAAATACAGAAATATTAATCCCTCTTTTTATGTATATCTTGTATAATAGAAGCTTGAGAGAAATATTAAGCAGACTATTGAAAATATAAACACAAAAATATTAATCCCTTTTTTATATATAATTTATAGAATATAAACCGGAAAAAATGTCTGTATCCCTCATTGTTTTACCGTAAACGAGTATCCTTTCTGTTTTCTGTTTCAGGCCTAGTTCAGCTGCGTCTTCAGTGATTAAGGGAGAGGCACCACCTGTTTTTAGGGAAAAGTAGGGGAGTGCCGTATTGCTAAACGCGTCGATATCGGACATGGGAAGACGCTATCACTGGCCAAAAGAAACTTAACTAAAAAAAAAACCCATATATTCTTGATTGTTGCGTGAACCAATGGTTTGTACGAGTCTCAACTTCTTGATGCTACGTAATCCTCAGAATGCTTATATATCTAAACCCTTTTATGCTACATGGACAAATCCTCTCTTCTTCACACTCCTGTCCTTGCTTCTGTCCTCCCACGTCTCATCCACGTAGTCTTTGATGCTCTTGTCGCGCAACTGCATACCCACAACCTTGAGTGCAGCAATGTTGACGCCCATCTCATCCTTTTGTCTCTTGAGCGCTCCGCGCAAGTTGGTTCGTATCCCATCCATCATGCCTTTCATCGTCCGGCTGGCTACAATTTGCCTGTGGTGCGTCTTGATCATGAAGAAGAGAATGCGGCACGTGAGCGGAATGTTCATCGACCGCATCGCAAATATGTTGAGAAAGGTGAAAAGAATCGGTACCGTGGCGAATGGCAGGACGAGTAGTGCATCATGGAGAGCCGCAGCCTTGATACGCTGCAGCACCGACATGACGTGTGCTTCGGCCGTGATATTGCCCAGTGCGAGGAAGACTGGGTTGCGCTGGGGCGGAGGAGCGCTGGCATTGCTGAGCTTGGCTTCCTCGTATTCCTTCATCAGGTTCAGGTCCGCCATGCCCATCTCGAGGGCTTCCTGTATCCTTTCTCCCGCCATCAGAGTCTCCGTGGTCTGCTTCGATGCTGCTGCAACCTCGCCCTTGTCGTCCTCTGCGTCGGCATCCTTCTCGAGCGACGTCGTGAGCGTGCTCTCGTACAGCTCCTCGATTTCCCTCTCCCTCTCTTCTTCGAGAAAGATTTGTTCGTCTGTTTCCTCCCACACGCGGATGCTCTTGTCGTGGCCAGCACTGACGAGGAAGTTTCCCGTATGACTAACAGCTATTGTCCATATCTCTCCGTGATGCCCGTCCAATCTCTGGATCTGCTCAAACTTGTCTCCGTCCCAATACCGAATTGTTCGATCTTTGCTGCTGCTGAAGAAGTGATGTCCATTCCCGTCCGAGTTGTGTGGCACGAATGCAACCTGCAAAATACTGTCCTGGTGACCGAATAACGCCTTATGACAGTCGCCAAAGTCTAGGCCCCATATTCGGATGTTCTTATCCGCCGAGCTTGTGACTATGAGTTTGCTGTCATACGATATATCCATACTCAGCACGGGAAGCTTGTGTCCATAAAGATTGAGATACAACTTTAGTGAGTCGACAAAGAAGACCTTGACAGTATTGTCCAGCAACGCGACAGCAAGCAGTTTCGCGTCGGGCGAGAATTTCAGACTCAAAACATCATCCGACACTTTGAGCGTCCTCGACTGTACCAGCTTCAGCTTGGGCGTCGTCCGCTTAGTGCCGAGAACTTCCTCTTGAACAATCTTGAAGTCCCAGAATTTCGCCGATTTGTCTGCGCTGCCAGAAACAACCGATCGTCCGTCAGGATGAACGCTGAGACTCCAGATAGCCCCTTCGTGAGCTTGAACGTTACTCAGGAGCGATGCTGAGGCCACATCAAAAAGTTGAAGCTCGCCGGCCTTGGTGCCAACGACGACCACCTTGTCGCCAGGCAAAAAAGCACAACAAAGTGCATACCCACATTCAAAAGTTCGTATGCAAGTATGTGTTTTGATATTCCACACCTTCATGGAACCATTTGCTGCTGATGCAAGCATTTTGTCATCTGAGCTGAGCGCCAGAGCTCTGATGTCCGCACGATGACCCGGAAGCTCAACCGAGAGAGCTCGTGTATAGTCTGGAATGTCGTCCTTGTTCTTCTTCTTGCGCTCGAGCTTATCCTTGGTTGGAACGCTGTAGTACTCGATTTGGTTGTTGGTCGTGGCTACAACAAGTTGGAGGTCTTTCTGACTACCAGATGCCGCCCAGTCCACAGATCGAGCTTTACCGCCGGTCCTAACAATGACGTATTGCACAAACACATCGCCAATTTCGGCCTTTGTTACATCTTCATCGGCACCTTCTGCCAAGTCAGCCTGATCGTCCTGAGCCTTGCCGTCCTTTTGCTTCTCTCGCCGTCGCTTCCTCTTTCGTGCAAGACCTTTTCGCACCTCAGCCTCGGATCGAATTCTCCAAATGTCGACACCCTTTTCCGAACCATGTGCTGCAAAGTAATCCCTTTGTGGATGGAATGTTATTTCTGTTGTGCGGTCTTTGCTGTGTCTGTGAAGAACTCCCCGGTCGTGCAAGAAGTGAGCGGCGGCAGAGACTTCTACGCGTCGAGAACTTGCCGCTAGACCTTCAGCGTCTAAAGCCCAAACTTTCATCTCTCCATCGTTTCCTGCAGTGACACATCCACTCAAGTCTGGAGACACACCCAAGGCCCAACATTCACCGTTCGTCTGAGATATGTGGGTTTCAATGCAGTGTCTTGACGAAAGATCCCAAAGTTTGAGCAGTGAATCTTTGCCCGTCGTCAACAGAAACCCATCCGATGGGGTTTCGTTGTCCACAACCATTGCCTGAGAACCGTCTTCAGCTTGCACCTGCGATTCCGGTTCGATAAAACGAAGACCAGTCACTTGATCCTTATGACCACGGAGCTTAAATTGACCGACTTCAGCTACGAGATCCCATATGATGATGTCAGTGTCCTTCGAACCGCTCGCAAGTCGAACTCCGGATTTGTCAAATGTAAGATGCGTAATGGCAGATTTGTGTCCATTGAAGCTGACAAGCACGGTAGAGATCTTGCTATCCCAGAGTCTTATGCTGCCATCCTCGTATCCGACGGCGAAAACGTCTTTATCCGTTTGGCTTTGGGCGATTGACGTGACGGGGACTGTGCATCGTTCGTCCCTCCACCGACTGAGTAACTCTCCCTTCTTGACATCCCAGCACAGAACTTCTTCGTTGGCTGCCACGAATGCCTGTCCGGCACCCGTTGCAGCTCGATCTTTGGAGGCCCAGACGATATTAGAAGTATTGGTCGTAACAACACCAAACGACTTGGCGTGTTCGTACTTTCTGCCGTGTTGGTTCCAATTTTAGAAAAGAATGTCTTTTTGAAGAAAATTCACTGACATAAGGGGTCTCAATCTTGACTTACAAGTACGATTTCACCATTTTTCTGAGAGCCGCAGAGTCAGGTGGTTTTTCGCAATTTTCAACAAAACCAAACAAACTCGCAGGTACTGTAGGTTGACTTGTATGTCGCGGCGACGGGGATATTTTTTTCTTATCGATAGGCTGTAGTGGGACCGGCTCCTGCCAGAAGTGAATTGTCACGTGTTTCGTTTCTCACTGACAGCTTGACATGCCGGAACTGATCAGCCCCACCTTGTGTCGTCAACAGCTCCAGGACGGGCAGAAACAACGGCTGGCAGAACAAAAGGAGCAACCGGCTACAAAAGACTCGCGAACATGCTTCTTCTTGACTATCAAAATGTGCTGATACAATCAGTCCTAACCGAGAGATTCTCAGGGTATATCACGCATAGCCTTTCCTTCTGCTAGAACAGGTTCCTGACATTACGCCAGTGCGACGCCCGCCTCGATTGACCAGACCGTCTCAGACTTCGATGGCGTGACCTTCCACATTTCGACGCCTGAAACGAAAACGAAAATACTACTCTCGATCCAAATAAGATGTTTTCCAGATCTAGTCAAGTACGGCGCTGAAGAGGTTCTCCAGCGTGAATATGGCCAATTCGTCTCGCCTGTGGAACCCGGATACGACTTCTCGGTCCTCATCGACCTTGAGAGTTTGCCAGCTGAGAAAGGTGAGATTTCGACTCCTAGGCTACCTATTTTCGCTTGAATGCCATACTAAGCCAGGCTGCAATCAACTATAGAGGAGCGTGATGCGCTGGCCATGAAGTTTGCTCTTCTAAAGCGAAACGCCATGGCAGCTCCATTCGAACAGGCCTACCAGGAGCATTACGAGTTGAAGGAAGAGGCTTCAAAATTCACATCCGAAGAAGCTCCTCAAGGAGTTCGAGAGGGAGGCCAAGTAAAGGCAATTCGCTACCGAGAAGAAGAGGCGATTTATATCAAGGCTAGCCACGACCGGGTTACCGTCATTTTTAGCACTGTCTTTCGCGAAGAGACCGACAGGGTGTTTGGCAAAGTCTTTATCCAAGAATTTGTGGACGCTCGAAGAAGAGCCATCCAAAATGCTCCTCAAGTCCTGTTTCGAAATGATCCGCCACTGGAACTACACGAAGTTCCTGGTGTACAAAGTACTGGCACCGGCGAGATTGGCTATGTGACATTCGGTATGGCAGGATTCGAACTGCGTCGGTAAAAGTTTCCAACCTGCTGACAAATACAGTCTTATTCCCGAGGCACTTGACACCTCAGAGAATGCCTATCGTTATTTCCCATATTCAGACATTCCGAGATTATTTTCATTATCACATCAAGGCCTCCAAAGCATATATTCACTCGCGAATGCGCAAGCGCACAGCGGACTTTCTACAAGGTGGGTGGTGTTGGTCCAGTGCTACCATGGAGTCATTTTTCACTAACACGTAATTCAACACAAAGTCTTGCGACGTGCGCGGCCCGATAACGAAGAAAAAGAGAGAAAGACAGCTAGCGGCCGATCGTTCAAGGTTCAAGGCAGCTAGACTGTGGTATACAGTTGTATCGATGACATGTGTTATTTAATTTTTAGCGTAGAAGCCAGTCCCTGTCTCTAAGAGTCAGGTGATTCAAGCATGAAAAAGGCCGAGGAAAATAATAAAAGCTTGAGTCAAGGTTTTTCCTAGAAATAAACTGCCTGGCAGGTTTTGCCCCCTAAATTATGAAGCTACTTCGGTTGTTTGTCGGGTCCGAGATGGCAGCTGGCCAGGAACAATGTGGTGTGGTGTGGGTGGTCATGTAGCAGGGATGTCATTTGCGGGGTACTAAATGGCGGCGTCTGATGATTGTTTGTTTACTACCCAGGGACTTTTAGGCCACCACCTGCCTACTCAAGCCTTCACTGTGAGCCTAACACGTCGGCCTGAGGCAACAGGCACTACCGAATACCTACCGACACAATCAGTACCTTGGCCGCGGGGTTGCATCGACGAGTGGACTTCTCATCTTCTGGTCGGTCGCTTTGATTCAGCACAGTTCTGCTCGGCACAGCAGTTCATGGCCATTTGGCCCCCGGGTCACAAACTAGAATGGTCTGGCCGTTCGGCTCGCGTGCTGCCTCAAAGGACCGCGATGATGACCTCTTGCCAGCGACGCGCGCTGTGTCGTGGTCAGAATCACTGAGAAGAGCCGAAGCCGATCCCTTGGGAGCTGCCAAAGAATGGGCTCCTGTGGTGCTGTTTTCTCTCGCGGGCCTTGGTGCCTTGCAGCTTTACGCCAATTATCTCCGTCGTATACCAGGCGCTGCCTTTGTTCGCCCTTCTTCATTCAGGAGCCGCAGCCTCTTTGGCAGGGTCACAAGCGTCGGTGATGGTGACGGCTTTCACCTTTTCCATACACCTGGCGGCAAGGCTGTGGGATGGGGTTGGCTGAGAAAGATACCAGAGACGAGGAAGGAACTCAAGGATCGCACGGTACAAGCTCTTCTATCATCATGTTACGGTAACATACAGCAAACATTCAATCCAACTGACTTGTTTTTTCTTCTTCTTTGTTTCTCTCTTTTCGAAAAAAAAAAACACAGATTTCAATCCGTCTTGCCGGTGTGGATGCCCCCGAAGGCGCACACTTTGGTCGTCCCGCGCAACCCTTTGCGGCAGAAGCTCTCACATGGTTGTCCGAGTATATCCTCCACCGGGACGTGCGAGCCTACATACACAAACGAGACCAGTACAACCGTATTGTTGCGACAGTCTATGTTCGCCGATTTCTTTTCCGTCGAAACGTCGGCTTAGAGATGATCAATCAGGGGCTGGCCACAACGTACGAAGCCAAATCGGGAGGGGAATACGGAGGACTGAAGGAAATGTACGAAGCGGCCGAGGCAAATGCCAAAAAGCAGCGAAAGGGAATGTGGTCTCTCAAGCGAGGCGCGTTTGAGAGCCCGCGGGAATACAAATCACGACACCAAAGTTCAGCCAAGGACCAGTAACTGGAAGAATACAATACATGCAAATGGGAACTTAGATGACCCCTTGGTACCGTGTGATGTCGAGTTGAGCAAGGGCTTGTCATACACAAGAAGGCGCATGTGTGACGAAACCGAACCGATGTCAGGCGTCCGTATCCTTTTTTTTTTCTTGGCCCCGCCAATCCATTGCTGCGAAGTTTTGTCAGTAGCGTTGAAAGCCCATGGTGTGAGTCCGAATAGTACTGACGGGAGATTGACGGCACGATTTTTGCTTCGGGAGCGGCAGACGTCCCTAAAAAATAAAAATTAAAATGAGGGAAAACTTGTAGCAATTATATAGTAAACTGTTTTCGTCGCCTTTGTGGTGTAAGTGCCGTATATCTCGCCTGTTGGATGTGAACGCCATGCGCTTCTAGCCATGCTTCTAGCCATGCTTCTAGCCATGCTTCTATGGCAATGCAATTCCCAGGTCCGGAAGCCACCAACGCGGGCATGTGTGGTCTGGCCCGGTCCGTCATGTTGTGTCCAATCTCATCTCTCCTTAATTTCAGTAGAACCCGCCTCATGAATTTGAGCTGCGGCATCGCAGTCTCGGTCATGTCACACCGACTGTCCTCTTGTAGCCCCTCGCATGCGGCAAGGCTGCACAAGTCAATGCAAGTACCCGGGTGCTGTCTGTCACAATCCAACGCGTGGTTGGTCGCAACGGTCAGTCGCGTGGAGAGAAGTCGTGTCAAGACCGGAGTGTCCCTGGCTCCACTTTGACAAGGGTGGAAGCGACCCTACTACCTAGTAGTGAGTACGTGGAAAGATGGAGGGCGAAAAAAAAAGGTACGGATCGCTCTTTTGCTGGAAAGTCTTACTTCCTTGTCACTTGGCTGGACACTACATGTTGTTGCGGTGTGCTTTCACTTCATTCATTTGCCCTCTTGATGCGGGTGCTGCTGATGTTTGTGCGTTTTTATGTCGTAGTGACCGGAATCTGGGCTTGCAGAGTTGGCCTAAAAATCTTGGCATTCCACTGTGAACTGCGCATGGCTCCCGTTCACTGCATTCGCTGCCTTCGCTGCTGATTATCCACAACCCACTGTATGTATGTATGTATGTACATATGGTATACCTATATATATATACATACATGTGTGTGTTTGTGTGGGTGAGGGAAGAGTCAGATGAAGAGAAAAATCATATGAATGACGAAACTTTGTTTTCGCATCGGTCTAACCGATCAGCCGAAGGATTACAATGTTTTTTTTTTGTTTCTTTTTTTTTTTCTCCAAACACTCTTATCAACGTCAGGGCCAACTTGGTGAAACTGAATCAGATATAGTATGGTGTGGCTATGGCGGCACGGACAGGGATAGGGGCCTGTGCAGCAGCCCGCTCCATGCATGATTGACGAGACTTCATTGGTTCGCCCCCTCTCTTGAAAAAGTTCGCTGGCCATGTTGCTCTCGAGCCGGCACTAATTTTGTGCTAGAGGCAGGGGGCGCGCGCGCGTGGAGTGTCTATGCGTTGTACCTGCGCATATCCACCGCTCCGTCATCTTGAGTCTCAAATCGTGAGCCACGGCCTCAGCACGTTGGAGTATGCTTCAATCAAGTCGCTGGTCTGTTTTCTTCACAGTATTTTTATTGAAAATTGCATGTGTGGTTGGGGTTATCGCGGCTGTCGGCCTTGTCGGGCATCACTCGCCTACTCCTACTCGTTCCTGGACCCTCCAGTCATGACTGGCATTCCTGACCAGTGACCACAGACCAGGTAGGTATCGTACGGCGGTCCTAATCGGGACTAGGGCCGCTCAGCTCGTCCCAGTCAGCCCGCCACTAACAACAAATCTCGAGCAATTTCCCGCATTCCTCGTGCTCGTACCCAGCCATCCTTTGTTTGAACACGGCACTAGCACGCAAAACGCAAACCCATCTCCCCACCGCCAAGGGGCAAGGAAGGAAACCACGGCGACGTGCCCCAGAAAGCCTCCATCTGTCAATCTGCTGCCTTCATTTTCTGGCCACCGGCCTACCATCTGCGTCGCCATCCCTACGCTCCTTATTGTTTCTTGTCTCGAATATCACCACAGTCGTTACTCGTTTTTTTTTTTCGTCCTCTCTAGCGGCGTGGGCTTCTACGTCGCCATCTGTCTCATTTTCTGCCGCCCGACAACACGATCCGCACTTTAGGCTCGTCGACGAAATCTGCTATGCCCGGTTCTGCGTCAACGCAACTACCGACGAATCGACCCGTCTTTGCCTCCTCCGGATTTTTCTGATCCTCCTCCCCTCTCGACCTCGGCCAGTCTCACATCCTTGATCCTCACGATTTGCTGGTCGCAGCTTCGGCGACACACATTCGCCATGCGAATGCCATTCCGCCAGCGCTGCTCGAAGCGTCCGCTCGTCTCCATGGCCACCCCGAATACTCTGTTGATGCTGGCGGCTCTCGTTCCTTCCGTCTGCCAAGCAATTCATTTCAATCGGGCACCATCCGCGGACCTCGATTTCTCTAATTTGGGTAGGATAGCGATTGCCGGCGACTTCAACGGCATTTCCTTGTACGAATACGAAGGTCAAATAGCAAAGCCTCTACCCACAAACGGTAGTGAATCTCTTCTTACACGTCTACCCAATGGCGCTCTGGCTCCGGTAGTGTCTACAGATGCCTCGATTCGTGCAATGTGCGTGCTCAGAAACGATGCCGGCGGTATCAAACAGGTTGTAGTGGGAGGCAATTTCACAAGTCTAGACGGCACTCAATCCACAGCAATCGCCCTGTTTAACCCAAACACGACCGAAATTACCCCCTTGAAGGGCCTTCTGGGTGAGGTCAACGCCTTGTACTGTGACAATGATAGCCACAAAACCGTCTACGTGGGTGGTAAATTCGAGGCATCAAATTCCACAAACGCAATATCTTGGACAGATGCTTCTGGCTGGTCCAATTTGCCATTCGCCGGCTTCAACGGCCCTGTCAACGCCATATCAAAGACACACAACGGTCACGTCATCTTTGGGGGCAGCTTCACTGGACTAGGGAATGCCAGCACGCCAAGCCAACCTGACAGCCAGATTATCAATTTGTCTGGGGCAAACATCATCGCCAGCAATGGTGCATCTGCCAATGGCTTTAGTGACCCCAAAAGCATTATCTGCTCGGCAGGAAAGGATGGAGCTGGAACAACATGGCTGGCGGCTGATGGCGTGCCTGCTACTTGGGAGGCGGACTTTGGATTCGGTTTCCAGCCTACAAAGCTCAGACTCTATAACACTCATCACGATGGCCGCGGTACCAAGACCTTTCGTTTGCTCGCCTTCCCTCTGAACGGCATTATGAACTTGACCTATGTCGACCCGTCCACGGGACAGAATGCCACTTGCACAAGCGAATGTCCTCTCAGCAATGACCCTAAACTCAAGTTTCAGGACTTTCGTTTTGTCAACCGTGTCGGCATGAACAGTTTTCAGATTGCTATATCTGAGTGGTACGGTGCTGGGGCTGGTCTTTCTGGTATTGAGCTGTTTCAGGATGACATATTTGCCTACGCCATCAGCAACTTCAACGAGCCTAGCTGCAAGGGTCTTTCATTTCCTTCCACGGCCACAACGACTGGACCTTGGAAACAATCGCCTTCTCTTCAGAGCAACTCGGACTATCTTGTTGCCACCTTTGGTGGCGATGTCACCACAAACTCAGCCTCAGTGGTCTTCACTCCCAATATCGTGGAGTCTGGAAATTATACGGTCAACATGTACACGCCAGGTTGCATGCCAGACAAAAGCTGTTCTATGCGAGGCAAAGTCAATGTGACCGGTACCATGTCAACTGGCACAGTTAATGCGGATTTCAGCACGACCCTTTTCCAGACGAATTACTACGAGAAGTACGATCAAATCTACTTCGGCTATGTTGAGAAGAGTTCCGACAGCTTCAAGCCTTCTGTTACCCTCACGCCCATGGCCGGCCAAGATGTCCAGACTCTCATGGTCGTCGCCCAAAGAGTCGGCTTCACTCTCACCAAATCCACCGGAGGGCTCAATGGACTGTTCGATTTCGACCCTACCAAGACAACATTTGATGTCTCTTCTCTTCAGGACTCCGCAATCAACAAGCTGGGTTCCGAGTTCAGTCGAAATTCGGCCGTCCAGTCTCTGGCAGTGTCCGGTGACACATTGTTTGTTGGCGGAAACTTTACGTCTGACAAGTTTGACAATGCCCTGGCCGTCATCGGCGACAAACAAACCGCAACTCCTCTGAATGGGAATTTGAACGGCCAGGTCCTGAAAATGCATCTTGAAGGAGACAAACTATATGTTGGCGGCAGTTTCAATGGTACCCTTGACAACAAGCAAGAACTGCAACATGTGGCCATATACGACACTGTATCCAAATCATGGAGCGCACTGGGTGGCGGAGTTGACGGTATTGTGAACAACGTGGTTCCCATGTCTATTAATCTTACGTCAGAAACCGTTGAAACAGCCATCACTGTCAGCGGATCATTCTCAGAATGCAAGGCGTTTAATGGCAAGAGTGCCATTCAAGCTGATGGGTTCGCCATCTGGGTTCCCTCACAGCAAAACTGGTTACAGAACCTCGATCAGCCGCTGCCAGCTTATAACGGGATTCTCACCGCCAGCCTTCAGAATGTCACGGATGTTGGCGATCTCTTTGCCGGCGCATTGACGTCGGCGCAGCTCCGCGCAGTCGACACAGTCACTCTAGGTTCGAGTGGTCTGGGCGCATTTCCCAACTTCAAGATGGAGACAAAGCGCAAATCCAGCCTCGCGTCATCATCCACACTGAAAACACGAGAAAATATTTCCAACAGCGCACTTCAAGGCGCAATTACGGGAGCCTTTTATAACAATGACAAATTCAACATGACTGTCATCGCTGGTCACTTCACCGCCCACTCGGCCAATGGTTCTACAGTCAACAATTTAATGGTCATTGACGGTAACAACAATGGTTCTGTCAGTGGTCTCGGTTCTGGAATATCCGTCGATTCCACCTTCATGGCGGTCGCTCTACGTGACAGCATGCTCTATGCCGGAGGAATGGTCACGGGTACCGTGAACGGCGCGCAAGTTCAAGGTATCGTCTCTTATGACCTCGCAACAAGAACATTCGGTAGCCAACCGGCCCCAATCTCTGGCAAAAACGCCACCGTCACCGCCATTACTGTGCGCCCTGATACCAACGATATCTATGTGGGTGGGTCCTTTGAGAAGGCTGGTGCATTGGGGTGCCAGGGCCTCTGCATATACAACGCCAATACACGCCAGTGGACTCAGCCGGGCAGTGGTTTGTCGGGTGATGTTATGGGGTTCATGTGGTCCAGCAAAACGACGCTCATTGTGGGCGGTGACATGCTCGCCAACAGTACGGAAAGGCGGTATCTGGCCATCTATGATGCCAGCAAGGAGACCTGGTCGGCCTTCCCCGGCGCTGACAGTATTCCTGGCCCAGTACAGGTCATGACTCCAGCATCAAGCGACGGGGGCCAGGTATGGATCGCGGGGAAATCGGCTCGCGACGGCTCTGTCTATCTCATGAAGCATGACGGCAGCAAGTGGATGACGGCAAACGAGACGCTTCCTGCTAATACCATCTTGCGAAGCCTTCAGGTTTTCTCGCTAACCAAGAACCACGACAAGACAGATTTGGTGGCGGAGAACCAGGTCCTCATGATGACTGGCTCCATCATCATCCCTGATGTTGGTGTCGCCTCAGCTGCCATTTTCAACGGCACGCACTATCGACCATATGCCCTAACCACGAATGCAGGCAACACGCCAGGAACAATTGCTCGAATCTTTACACAAAAGGACGATTTTTTCTCATCCGGAAAGGGTCATATGCCGCTCGTCTTTATCGTGCTCATAGGTCTGGCTATTTCCCTAGGCTTGATCCTCCTCATGGTATTGGCGGGTATCGTACTTGATCGATTAAGGAAGAAGCGAGAAGGCTATACGCCAGCACCCACTTCCATGTACGACAGAGGTAGTGGCATTCGACGTATACCACCACATGAGCTTCTAGAATCATTGGGCAGAAGTCGGGTGGGTGGTGCTGCACCACACGTCTGAGTGTTTGAGGACTGCGTTGTGATACCCCCTTCCCCTTTTTTTTTTCCATTTTTCCTTTTCTATTCGGCGTTGGATGGCGTCTGGAGGGCGAAAATCAGTTCTCCTTGGTCAGGTGCTTGCTTCTTGTTGGCAACTGAGGGGAAAAAAGAAGAACAAGGACAAGAAAAAAAAGCTCCTTACTCCAACCTAGGGAGTCTTTCTTGTCGGAATACCGGCAAAAAAAAGGACACAAGTAAACTTAAATTGTCTTTTGTCTCTTCTCAACTACACATGATACGAGACGAGCTTCTGTCTCCTTTTCTTGTCGGGCTTCTATATTTTCTCGTCATATTCACGTGTTTACGACTGCTGGCTAATGTTGTTGCTATTTCCGAGACTCAATCCTATTGACGGGCTTTATCCCGCGTGGCAGGAAGTCGTCTCGTCTGACATTTGTTTCCTTCTTTTGGCTCTTTATTTTCATGTCTCTCCTTCGTTCTTTTACTGTGGACTTGAGTCCCAGTCTAACACTTTTTCTTTTCTTTCGTTTGATCAAAATTTATTTTCCTATATCGATGACCCGTGTATATTGTTCAATGTCGTCTTCGTCACAAAAGACGGACGGCGAATACTTTATCTTTGTTTGTCTTTTTTTCTTCGCCTGTTTTATTATTTTGTGAGTCCTTGAAAGCTGAAAAAAACCTAAACAGCACAGGGAAGTTGCTTATTTGTTTGAAGGCACCGGACGGGTTTTAGTCGTGCTGGTACTTGAGGAAGGCAAGATGCCATAATATCGGCTCCCCTGAGGGGGGGTGCTTTGTTGGTTGCCGGGGCGGCATAGGGAAAATGGTACAAGGTGTAATTTGGTAGATTTTCAATGTCAATTTTGACAGGTTACTCTGGATGCAGGTATACTGGCACGACGCGGCATGCTCATTCAGGTGCACTCCTGGTGAATTACGAGTCGTGATGTGATGCGTGTATGAATGAAGGACGTGATTAACATCTTTTGTTTTTCCTTTTTTCCCTTTATTTTCGGCACCTTTAACCATGCATGATCATCATTTTCGTTCTTGTTGCCATTCCCGCTCCTGCTCCATCCCCGTTCCCATTTCACAGCCGCGACGGCATCGCCACGCACGCTTCTCGACTCTCTCCATCATTGGACGATGCAAGTATCGCGTAATTCGCCCGTGTGACATCCCCCCCCCAGCCTTTCAGGCCCCAATCCGGCAGTCGGAAAGCTCAACTGCCGCGACGTGGAGGAGTATTGCTATTCCGCAGCAGTCTTTTCCTTCTATATCCACCCCCTGCCTATAATTAATATACTAACTAAAGTAATAGCTATATAATACTGAGTAGCCTTATTATAGTACTTTAAATACTTTTCTAATGATGTGAAGAAATATAACTACCATGCTTATAGTAGCTAAAATAACAAATTAGGTTATTTTTATAAGTTTTAAAATTACTATATCTAAAAAAATCACTAGAAAATATAGTTAAGGCATTATCCTCTATGCCTTCTACTTATTATAGAAGATATAATTCTTATATTTATACTAAATAGGTACTTAAGGGTATATATAAATTATCTAGTAATAGCAGCGCTCAACTCTATTTAATAGTAGCGTATGTGCTGCCCGGATAGTGATTTTCTGCTGCCCGGTCTGCCCTGGTTTGAACAAAGGTGTGCCGAAACGGGACAAAGACCTAGGGTGTGTGCGGTACAGAAAGGGGGGAGTGTGTCCGCCGGGCCGAGGCCAGAAGAGTTGGCCGACAAGTTGGCCGTGCCGGGGAGGAGAAGCAGTGCAGTGCAGTGCGCAGTGCGCACACGCACACGCACGAGCCCGGATCTCTCGGTCCTCCGCTCTTCCGACGCCTCGTTCGCCATCCGTCCCCCAAATCACATTTCTACGGCGCATGTCCCATGTTCTGGCTCAGCTTTTGCTCCAACGCTGGCTCCAGATACCACACGCATACGTCCACGCATATGTACACCCCCTTTCGTACATACATACATATGTATGTACATACGTCTTGCGATGCGACCACGCATGGACTCATGTGCCGAGACCGCCACATGACCTCGGCTCCCACCCCGGGGGGTTCGAGCTCTTCTCGTCCGAGAGCGGCAAGGATCACGAGAGGGTGTGCGGGGGGCGTGCGTATATCACACAAGCTTCGCCCCATCCCCTTCTTCACAGCGCACGATGACGTTGCGGGTGCCGCAGAGAGCCCGGGTGGGGACCCTGGACGCGTCGCCATCGACCTCAGAAGCCGCTCGCACGTGCGTGCTCAATATATGTGCGCGCGCATGGGCGTGTGCTTTCCTTTTTGCTAAAAGGGCACCATGACCCCAATTCGTCATGGAAAGGCAACAAGGGGCGTGCCTTTTTCCCCCTCCCTTTACTTCAATACCTTTGACTTTCCTCTTCTCACTCGCACTCCTACCCTCCTCCAGGACACGCCCCCCTTCGCACCACCCCTGGCGACCGAAAAGGGAGAGAGACCCTGAAGATCACTGTCCAGCCCGCCCAGCCAGAGACAAGACGCCACCACGAAACGGCTATTAATGCTTCCGGATTCAACATGGGCCATGTGATGATCGTATTCAGCATTTGGGGAACCCTATCATTGGCAGGATGTAGGATGTTCTGCCGTGGTGTATTTCTCCATGTTTAGTGTTTTTTATCTCTTCTGATTCTTCTTCTGTTCGTTTTATTTTCGCGTTATTAATTTATTTCTTTTTTCGTCATCGTTTTTTTTTTCGACCAAATCATTGTTCGGTTCCGTCATTTATTGATTTCTGTTGCCGTCGTGGTTATTATCAGGACACGAGGAGATGGGGTTCCCGGCTACGACTTTGGCATGTTCACATGTTGTTTTGTCTCTCGTCTAGCTCGTCAGGTCACATACGGACTGCAGAATTCGCCGTCTTATTTTCCTTTTTTCTTTTCTTTTTTCTTTTCTTTTTGCTTTTCTTTTTGCTTTTCTTGTTAGCACTTGAGCCGTCTTCTCTCCGGTCCTTGCACTTGCAGCAACGGACTTTTTCTTTCCTTTTTCTTTTGTCCCTTTTTCTTCCTTTTCTTTTTCCGAGACATCCAGACCCCCCCCCCCTTCAGAACGAACGCTCGCTTAAGCTAATACCTAGCGGTTTTTACACTTGCGTGGCGACGGACGCGTGATATACCTGTCTGGGACTTGTCCTGCCTGCCTGTATGCCCCGATTGTGAAAACTTGCAAGCAGCTTTGTAAGCGCTGAGTCCTTCTGTATATAGCACGGACCCGTCTTAGAGAAGAGGGGCGGCGGCGGTTCGTGCGCCAGTGACTTGGCTACGGGACAAGTGTCTCGCTTTTTTTTTTCTTTTTCTTCTTGTCCTCATTTTCTTTCGTTTCCAAGTGAGACATGAATGGCAATGGTTAAGTAGAGCGTGATAATGGACAAAAAAAAAGGAAAGGAAAAAAGAAAATCATACAGCACGCCTTCTAAGCCAAGATTCCCAGACCATTAGATGGACGATGTACAATGGGACTTGAAGCAAAAAAAAAAATTGAAAAAAAAAACGCTATTTACTGCGCACGTATAGCATTCCTGGTTTAGAGCCAAGGTCACGACAACGCTCGGTTCCAGACCAAGCACAGCCCTTCTATTCTAAAATGATGATTCCACCCGTCTGTTTTCCCGTGGAGACATCTGGCCTGGGCTTGGAACGATGCAGCCGATAAGCAGTTCCGGAGCCAGACGGGACAGAAAGGGGCCCGGGGGGGGGGGGGGGGGGGGGGGGGGGGGGGGGGAGAACGCGAAAAAAAAAACGCCCGAAACGAAGCGGCTGATGAAGGTGGATTGGAATTTTTCCGTGCCCATATTTTGTATGCTTGGGGATAGCGATCGCACTAGCCATCCGATGTCAGCAGTGGTTGCCTTTTATTTATATTTATTCTATTTTACATTTAATTTTTTATTTTATTTGTTTTGCCGAGGGCCCTGGTCCTCGTTTTGGTCCCGGTCCTGCCCGGGCGCCTCGCGCCTCACGCCCTGGGAAACCTTGCGGGAGTCGCCTTTCCAAAAGCAGCTGCTGTGCTACGCTAGGCTGTTTTTTTTTTTCTTTTTTTCCTTTCTTTTCAATCTGTTTCTTTTCTTTTCTTTTTGCGATAAAGCGTGATTAGTCACTGGACAGACAGCAGCGGCCAAGGGATCAGAAGACATGAAAGCCGGCATGTCAAGAAAAATAAAAAATACATCGGAAAAAAATTAAAAATGAAATGAAAACGGCAAAAGAAAACACAAAGGGGGAGGGGAAAGCACCCTCTAAAAAAGCGCAGTCCTTGCAGCGCGCGTGCGTCTTACGCCGGAGAGCTCTCCGAAACTGGCCCTGTTTGGGTGGGGTGGTGACACTCGTCCACGTACATCGCGGGCCACGGCCATGGTGGTCTGTGGTCTCGTGCAGCCACGCAGCCACGCAGCCAGCCACATGCATGCAGCCACGACGCCCCGCCCCTGGACCCGTCTCGCCCCGCCCCGCCCCACCCGTCCATCTCTATGTACATGCATACATAATGTAGCATCTTATCCCCAGACGAAAAAGCGTGATATTTCCCCGTCTTTTGCCATTCCCGTTTGGCCACACTATCTGCACACACCCCCCTCCCCCCCCCGCGATACCCGCTCCCCACATTAAAAAAATAAAAGACATTGTATCGAGATTGAAAGAAAAGAATGAACAGAAATTGAATTCTTGCCGTGCCTCAAAATAGCCCGCTTAAGAAGGAGGCTTCTCAATGGAGATGACTGGGATGTAGACGCCGCGGGTTGTATGTTGTACATTGTACACTATTGTACAATATTATGCGGAACCGGAAACGGACCCGGAACCGGATACGGGGACGGGGACACGAAAATACAAGATGCGGCACTTGTATGTACCGAGTCAGCCTTTATCGTAAAAGGACTGGCTCAAAGGAGTACAGACTAGAAATGCACGGCCACGGAGAAAGAGAGAGGGAGAAAGGGGAAGAAAGACAGGGAAAAAAGAAAAGAAAAGAAAAGCAATATGATTGAATTTCCCTTATAGTGTTAGGAAAACATGATAGGATGGAAAACGAACAGCGAAAGCAGAAAAGCAAAGCAAAGGCGGAGATGGACAATTCATCTCCGCAAGAAGCACACACGCACATGCGCAGAAGATATATGATAAAACCCTCATGCAACACACACATAGAAGGGAACAGGACAAAAAAAGAAGGGGGGGGTGAGGGGGGTCTCGGTCCTGACTATGCGACAACGCTGCGCTGCACTACACTGCCACGTGAGCTGGAGAATAGATCTGCGGTTGCGGCGGTACACGTCACAACGGGTCGCTAGATGAGAAAGGGAAAAAAAGAAGAAGAAGAAAAAGGCAAAAAAAACGTATCAATACTATACGGCGAATACAATAAGACCCCTGAATGAGTTGACGCTGGCGGGAGCAACTCCTTCATTGCAGCCAGGCGCACGTAACCTTGGCCATAGAGATGAATAGGTTTCATGGCATGAGGGTTGCATACGATGCATTACCTCGTGATTCGGACCTGATACTTGTAGATACCCGTCCCTTCTGCCAAAAAAGGTGTATTTATCCGGTGTACTTTTTCGGGGCTGTAATGATAGTATTCTTTCCTGCGTCCTATCTTATGTAGCTTATTCTTTTTCTTTTTCTTTTCTTTGTTCTACATGTATAAAGCCATTCAGGGTGTGTGTGTACATATGGGGATTTGTACATTTTTTGAGCGAAAAAAAAAAACCTGGCGTATGTACGTACATATCTATATATCCGAGTACACACAATGTGTGGCCCTGTAACCCCTCCCTGCTCCCATTGAGCCATCACAACAAGTTGCAGTCTTCGCCAATGGGTCGTAGATGAGTGATTCTGAAACTGTTCACCTCAATTGGGATTGATTATCTGGAATCACTGCACTTATCAGTCCAACAATCTAGCTATTTTATATTAGAATTCTCCTGGTAAAAGGCTGGCATATATAAACATCAGAATTATTTCTTTGTCCTATATGACATGTATTCTAAAAAAGGGGATATACATGGCAGTGCACGCAAAAAACCACAACATTCCATCTTCTTTTTTTCACCCAAAACAGCACACTCATGACGGAATAGAGAAAGTGCACAAATACAGACGGCCTCAAAGTCTATTTCTTTCTTTTTCTTTTATTCTTCTTCCTCTCCCCCTCCCTCCAAAACCGGCAAAGCAAAATGGGCATCCCACTCCATCCCACTCCATCCAACCCATCCATCATCTACCCGCCCTGGTCAATGGAATGCTTGCCCAAATTTTCACCAAAAGCTGAGCTGTTCCAAGGTCCCCGTCGAGGAGGGGGGGGAGCGTCATTGGAAACAAAAAACTCGTGGCGCACGGGACGGTCTCCGGCTTACAGCCTCCAGGATATGCACGACAAGAAACCGCATGGTGGCAGGTTGAGCTCGGTCATGCGAGTCCGAGTGTCCGCGTGTCCGCGTGACAGCATTTTTCTTCATGTCGTGACAAGTCCTCTTGCGTCTATCTATTCTTTTTCTGCACCAGTTGCTGCGTGTTTGTATCCATCTATCAAACACCAGGGCATCGCCAATCTTGATATTTTGGATTCATGCTTCTGTTAAACTTTCGTGTATTCCTCGGGTATATAGCCATTACAAAACAACACCGAATATAATAGTACAGATTGTGCTGGCTCTGTTCGCAGACTGAACCTAGCAGCCCCATATGCGAAATAACACGTGAATATGCCTCTCCCATTCCTTCCCGTTTGGTATTATCCTGATCCTGTTTCTATTGCTTCCATCTTGTCTTTGTTCGACGTATGCGTCTTTTTCAACCCAAATGCAATTGTTGAATCTCGTTCACCCACATCAGTCGCCTGAACGTAGCCACTCGGAAAAAGAGGAGGGCAGTCGACAGGCAAAGAGAGAGGGGGGGTGCGAGCATGATTACGAAAGCAAAACAAGTATTCATCTCGGTGGGCTGCCCCATAAAAGAGGCAGCATCATGAATTTGCGTGTATGCAGACCCAAGAAACCTCGACGCAGGTCTTCTCAATCCAAAGTTAAAAAGTCGGGGAAAAAACACTCATGCCATGCCTAAACGCCGCGGACCCAATAAAACCATTCGAATATGGTGATGGCCGCTTGCCTTACTCCTGTTCCTATTCCCATCACTGCCGGATTTAGTAATTCGACGGAAATCTTTCCCCCATTCCAAGCTCTTCTTTCCATAAAAAAATGCATGTGATGCATACAGCACAAGGACGCCACGAGTTCTCTTTCTTCACACTCGGCGGTGATGATGACATCGTGAAGCTTTAAGCCCAGCTGACTATATCCCCCCCTGATCATTGGACCATAGAAGAGGGGGTGCGCAGATTGACAAGTGTGTGATGTGTCACCTGCTAGTCTTCCTACCTTCTTAAATTATCTATCAGGACGAAGAGGCCCCTTTTGCTCGATTTGGTTCGTCCGTTTCATCCGTAACATGGATCCGTGACTATGCATATTCGCTTTCACAGAACGGAATGATGACAGAAACGTTCCATCCTTGATAATGTCGTGACAAGGAGGCAAATTCAACCTGCCTCGGCCATGCGTACAAAGCTTCTATGCTTTGGTTCAGCATGAATATGGAAAAGAACGTCGTGGTGCTCTCTAAAAAGAGACCAGAACCAATCAAGTGAGTTCCCTAATCAGACGGGTGATCTTCAGATCCGGCTTCTGATCGCGCGTCCATGCGGTGGACTTTTCGGTGTCTGCGCAAGTTGGAAACAACTGAGAAATGTCGCCCACAACCTTCAATTTCACATGCGAATGCTACTTCAGATATCAGCACAGTGTAAAAGATGATGCGAGTACATGAAAATGAGAAACACATACGTTTCTCGCCGGTGTGACTGTACATGTGCGTTTGCAAAGAGCTGGGTCGGGTAAAGCGCTTGTCACAAACCCTGCACTTGTGCTTCTTCTGAGTGCTCGATGAAACTTTGGAACTGAACTGGCCCATCATGGACTGCGGAGCTGGCGGGAGGTGAGAAGTCCAGCCATGTGGTCTAGGCAATGCCCTCGAATTGGCAGGTTCGATGTCGGATCCAGCTGCAGAAGAATAATCGGAAACCGAATCGCCGTAGTAAGAATTAAAATTGCCAGTGGATGACATGGAAGAGCTCGTTGAATGGGTAGGAGGGAACCCGTAAGAGTCAATTGAGGACCGATCGTGACGTGAGCCATAGATATTGCGCGGGGTGTCTTGACTCATAGCCAGCATGCCATGGCTGGCGTCGAGCGCATCGGCGAAAGTCCTTCGCTCGTCGGCTTGCGAATTCAGTCTGTTTCGAAAAGGCGTGTTAGCATTTTGTTTTTCTTAGTGATCATTGAGCTCAGAAAGCTTATATTCTATATCCGTCGCATGGAAAAGAACGACCTACGCTTGAGGAAAGCCTCGTCTGCTAGAGTCTGCTTCAGGGCTGATCGAAAAAGGAGCATGTCGGGCGGGCGCCAGTGCGTAGCCAATAGTGTCATAGTGAGACGCTGATCCTGGCGAAAAATGGCCACTGACGGGAGATGCAGAGGTAGCGTAAGAAGCATCAGTATATGCGGCAGCAGAAGCCGGCATGCGATTCATGGACAGGAGGCCTGTATGAGCTATCAAGTCAGCCGCGAGATTCCTCCCCAGTGGGATATACTTGCTAATGGTAGAAAACGGGACAAGAGAGAGTGGGCACGGGCACAAAAAAAAAGCATCGTACCTGCGTCAGCTGTAGACACTGGCATTGAACCATATGATGCCATAGATGATGTGCTGCTGGTACTCGCTCTGGCAGCGGGGCCCTTTGTAGCCATCATGTTATGACTCAAACCATGCTGATGTTGGGTATCAACAAACAATGAATTGCCGACCGCGGATGTTGCTTGTGAAGAAGATGCAGAAGATGTCCAAGGGTTTGAGAATGTTGGTGGTTGACCATGAGGCGGATAGTCAAAATGAAAGGGAGGCGCAAAACGCTGCTGCTGAGATGCGTCCAACGTCATGGTCATGATGATAATTTGAAAAGCTCCTCCACGAAGAAAAGGAGAAAGAAAAGAGAAAAAAAGGAAAGAAAAGAACAGCGGAGGCCGGATAAGTATAATATGGCGGATGGAATGTTCAAGGGTGGATTGTGTTGTCGTCGTCGGTGGTGAGGTCGTCAAAGCAGGTCGGATATGATGGTGCTGAGGTGGTGTTGATGAGAAGAGGTTTAACTCCTATGCGATCAACTCGACGACGTCGGCGCATGCAATCAAGGCTGGACAGTGTGAATACGAGCCAAGCTGGAAGAATGGATGATCAGTTGCGGGAATCCCAGCTAGAAGAAAGCCCGAGTCTGTAACACAAGATCAGAGACAAGAAGATCTCGCCGTGAGATGAGAACTTGACTGTGAGAAAGCCCGGGTGGGATCAGAGAAGTCTTAAGTGCCCACGGCTCTGAATTGACGTGCACAGTCCCGTCCATGGAGGCAGGCATGCACATACTGGCTGGCAACATACGTCGGTAGGGTAAGGTAGGGTAGGGTAGGTGCGAAGGTGCGCAAGTAGGTGCGCAAGTGAGCGTGTACGTATGTAGTAAGTAGGTGTGCAGCTGGGCGAACTAAACCAAGTCTGGCGGGAGCAGCAATCGTCTCCCCGTCTGTTGTGCGTTTATGGTGCCAGGCGTTTATGGTCAACTGCGTTTACGTGCATGCCACACACCTACCTGCCTTGCTACCTACTACTTGCCTGCTGGCTGACTGGCCTAACGTTCCGAGTTGTTGTACCGCTCACCTGGAGGGAAAGAGTCGAGGAGGGGTGTGCAACGGCCTTCTCGTCCAGGTGATCGACCACCCCATATCCCTTTTCAAGAAGACCCAGTTGGCGTTGCGCGCCATGAGGGGGCGGCCTGCAAGGCGGCCACGGTATGGGTGGGGGGGTGCGGCTATTCTCAACGCAGGTGGCCGCTAGCGCGAAGCCAAGCGTGGCCTTTTAAGTTGCTGAAAGGAAGGTGGGTACCTGTGGGACAGCGGTTAAGGTGAGAAGGCTGGGGCTCATTGGAGAAAGTACATGACGAATGAGTGGCCTGCAGGAGGTCAATGGAAAAAGATCTCGTCTGGTCAGACCCCAAAGCCAGGGCCCACACCCACATGCATGCTGTCTGGTCTAACCCCAGTACCTGTCTCTGGCTGGCATGGAATGGACACCTGGGCACTGGCTGGCGGTACGACGTGCCGTACTGTGCTCGCTAGGAGGCGCAATGTACTCGTGCATGTACCAGGACATATCCGCCCCCTAGCACCTGTGCAGTGTCCTGGGCCAACGTTGCGCACGAAGCCAGGCATCAGCCCGGGGGGTGAGTTATTCCCACCTTGTCTTAGTCTGACGGAAAATGGTAATGGATATGGCAATTGAATGGGAATGAAGTCTGGCACGGAGCCAGGTAACGCTGCGAAGCGTCGTGGCGGCCAACTCCAAGCTTGACATTGTCCGTAGGCTATAGCAAAGGGGTTGTTGGGGAGGACCCCCCCGGGGGGGGGGGGGGGGGGGGGGGGGTTCGCCCTCATACCAATCATTATCCAGATGTCTGTCCATGTCAACCTGCATAGTACCTGGGACATACATACATATAAATGTATGGCTAGGTAGATGCCTAAGTACCTAGATAGTCTTGATTAGGTCAAACATTCCTCGACGGGTAGATGCAGTTATTGGTGCTTGTAAAAGACTTGGCTCTTTTCTTGGCTTTCAAATTATGTCACGGCTACGAGAAACATGGCCAGCAGGCAGCACTTGGACTTCTGAACACAAACATATACATGCATAGGTGAAAATATGCATACACACTGATGGCTGTAGTGTAGTAGGCAAATAGTTCTCAAGACGACGTGGAATTCGACCTCTGCTGAGCCGTTGCCCATTGGTGGTCTACCTGCGGAAAACGACCGATGACCATGTTGTGGGAAACGCCCAGTATCTCGTTTTTTTTTTGAATAAGCAGCAACAGGCAGAGCTCCGATGGCTGCGTTTTGGTCGACGGCATGGCCAGTCGGTGAGGCGGCGGAGGAGCGGAGGCGGGAGGCGGGAGGCGGGCGACGGGGACGGGGACGGGGACGGAGACGGAGACGGAGACGGAGACGGAGACGGGGACGGGGACGAAGTAAAACCACGTCGCTAATAAGCTGATTGATCACAGATCCCGTTTGCCTTGTCTTGCTTGCCTGTCCCATACGCACACTCCATACAAATGCCGACAAGTTGGGATCAATAAAAGCATCGTTGACGAGGATGCCTTTTTTGTGGGAGGACTGGGCTTGGCTAGGCCAAGGAAAAAGAAAGGGCGGATACATGAAAGGGAAGGGGGATATGTTTCTGCATGTCTAAAATACCAGGCAGTTAGTTGTAGTATGGGCCAGGTCGGGATGGTATTGAGGCTCTCAGGTTGACAAGCCGATTTCCCGCCTAGCAAAGCGTCCGGCAATCTTGCCTGCCACCTGCCCAATAATTCACGGCACGGACAGGATTCGTGACCGGCTGTGCCAAACATGTGCATCCGGAATGACTCCGAAACACAACTAAGAAGCTAAGAGAATCTGGACCCAGGACTAGGATAGACAGACTCTCGCGCCACCATCCGACTTGACGGCACGGCGCTTATTTTGTTTGATCCATACCTACCTATGGCCTTTATCTCCTTCAACGCACGTACAGCGGGTGTAGGTAGGTAGGAGGTAGTTAGATAGTGGAGGCTGAAGGAGATATAGCCGGTACCCTCCCTACTCTTCGATTGAATGTTTCGCTGCGAAATTGGTGCCCCGGTACTTTGCTATATTCCAATCAGCCATGTGCCTCTTCGGGTGCCCAGGGGCTGGCGATCCATCGGAGAATGGAGCTTGGGGGTCTCAGTCGGAGAGCACGCCGCGCTTGTCAAAGCTTCTAGGGGCTTTGGAATGAAAGGGGGGATGAGCACATTTGCATCGACCCAACACCCACTGCCCCATATGCACTGGAGACTCGAGAATGAACGAATGAACGAATGAACGAGATTGGGGTGCCGCCAGTTGACAGGGCAGCATTGAGCACTGAGCACTGAGCATATGCCAACACGGCTGGTCGCTAGCCTCGACGGATCAACGGGTTGAACCAGAACAGACGATCGATTTTGGTGAAGTTTTAAGCTCGAGGTTGTCATGACAGACAGACAGACAGACAGACAGACAGGAGGCACCATCGCACCACGACCAGATGCTCCGCATGGATTCCCAGTGATCCACCCAACACTCCATCTCGCAAGTTGGCAGATGCGACGCCGCGACAGCAAAAATTGATCCTGGGGTCATTCAAATGGGTGCGCCTCGCGGTGTCTTGGAACCATGCGACTGGCTACCAACTGACAGTACCACTGTTAGACCCGCTCGCGTCATTCAGCCACCTCCGGACTAAGCATGACAAAGAAACAACCTTTCTGGTGCTTGTCCAGCAGTTTTCAACGAGGAAACAAGATGTCCGTCTTGGATGTGAACCTCGATGTGGTGCCACGCCACGCCGCGGTAGCCATCGCCATCGCCGTGGCATTCACGGCATGTCTTGTATCGAACGAAGCCCAGCGGCCGAGCGGACCCGCGGGGAAAAGGGGAAAAGGGGAAAAAGGGAAAAAGGGAAAAAGGGAAGGGCTCATTCGCACATGTTTCGCCGGTTCTGCTCATAAACCGCAAGTGCCGTGAGGCCATTAATGGAAGATGAACGGATGGATCGATTTTGGGTGGATTGATGAATGGCCGCTTGGAAGTCCGCAATTTCTCGCCTGCTAGGTTGCTACTTCCCAATAAATAATAACGGATGGCAGTCATCGCTGTCGACAAAACGGAGCGGCTGTTCTGTCAAGTTGAACCAGACCAGATGTTTCCACCTTACTTCAGAATTCAAGGTAGGTCCTTCCTCAACGAAAGCTGCACACCGTAAAAGCTCTCTGGGAAGGCACGCAGAGCTACTCCATCTGGCTGCCAGATGATTCGTGACACTGGCGCACCAGTCTCGCCAAGAAATGGCTATTATCATGGCAGTGATCAATATTGCAATGAAAGGGACAGTTCTTGGTGACATTTCAACTTAGGCTTAGTATCTTTCATTTTTGTTCACTTCGCCTCTTGTTCCCCTCTCTGATCATTTGATATCTCTCTACACGGGGCTGACGGCAAAGTCGCAGCCCGTGTCCATGCATGGGACGTGGTCGCAGCAGCGGGAGGTGGAAGATTCTTTTTGAAACTACTGTGACGTATTGAACAACCCAATGGGTCGGCAAAATGCGGGATGGCACGGGATAGGGCAGTGAGTGGGTGTGACAACGAGAGACGACATGCAGGCAAGTTGCAGGTGCAGGTGCAGGTGCAGGGCAGGTGCAGGGCAGGTGCAGGGCAGGTGCAGGGCAGGTGCAGGGCAGGTGCAGGCGCACATGCAGACGCAGATGCACATGCACATGCAGACGCACAAGCACAAGCACAAGCACAAGCACAAGCACACGCACACGCACACGCAAAACTCAGCCATGACACGGCGGTCAATTCCAGGTTTTCCCCACGCCAAATCAAAAGTAATACGGACTGGCATTGGAGGGCAGACACCACAACACAAAGTGGCAGCAACTCGAATGTCCGTTGAAACAACAGGCAGCCAAATGGTCACACTCCACCAGTCCTAATTACCCGGAGCTGACTATCACTGGTGATGGTGATGTTGATGTTGATGGAAATGCGAGCTTGGTAGCGAATGTTACCCCGGTGTTGGGCATTTTGCCATGATTGAACGTTTCCCCCTTCTTCCATGGTTGCCGGTAGTGATACCATATGAAAGATTTTGTAAGTACCAAGTAGCACCACTACGATCACCATCAATGGCACCAGTCTGATCATTGCCGAGCTAAGTTCTGACTGATCTGTAGCTTCGTTTGAAAGTCGGCCACTTGTGACAGTTGTCGACACAACCAAAAAAAAACACCCCATCCGCTTGGCCTTATAATCCCATAACACGGTAATAACAAAGGGACTGGAGCCGGCCAGCACGGGGGTAGCCGAGCCATGGGTAGCACGAAAGCCCATGCTGGAGAAGCTGGAGAAGCTGTTGCGCGACCAGACTCTCCGATCCCAATAGACTGGGACAGCCAAAGCCACTTTTACGCCGGATACATGGTCCCCGTTCAATATCGCTCGGTGCCAGCAGAGGTGCAAAGTTCGAGTCTCTTCCCTGTAAGTGGGTCTGGTCATTTTTGGGCACATGAGAGGAGGCACCACCATGCGCCCAAAAGCAGGTCACATTTGTGTCTGCTCCTTGGCCTTGTCGGATTGGCGCCACGATATCGGTCGTCCGGCGCTCCATGACACCATAGTCGCGCCGGGAACACAAGGAACGTCAGCTCCACAGAAGAAGAAGAAGAAGAAGAAGAAGAAATAAACAAGAGGGAGAGGGAGAGCGCGTGATTTGAGGTCATCGTCTGCCGCCGCCATCCGCCGCCACCGCCGCCTTCCGACGGGACGGACCAGACACCAACTGTGCAGGATTCAACCTGATCTGAGAAGGACCCTTCGGCTCAATCGCTTCTCATCTGATCGCGTCTAGGTACTCTCATTGGCGACGGTGACTGCGATGCGACCCACTTTGGGCCGCGCCAACAACCAACAGCCGTCCAAGCCGTCCATCCGCAGCTCGCTCGGCCATGGCTAGTGACAACTTTTCTGGTGGCTGTCGTTTGTTTCCTTTTCCTTTCGCCCCATTTCTCATTCTTCAAGTCTAATCATTCTAGACTATCAATTTGCTGAGTCTTGCGCGAGTACACTCTGCCACCACTGGTGCGAGCCCACTTGATTCCCCGTTCCTATTTTCCAAGATCACGCCCTCGACTGGCTTCTGTGCATATGACATTGCCATGGTACGAGTTTGTTCCTACTCTTCGGAAGAATATACAGAGAAAGCACACAAGTGCATATATCATCAAATTTCATGGTGAATTCCTGTGGATCAGTCAGTGTCAAGTCGACCGTTCCTTCTTGACGTCACTTCAGAGCAGGGTCTGAGTTGCTGCTGTTTGGCGGGGTTTGCACGCTGTCTTATACTGTATCGGGCAAGTTGTCCCGCCGAGATTTGAAAACCCGGCTTCTTCTGGAGATGCATCTCAATCTCAACCCCAATGCACACTCAACTCATCTACACATCTAGTGTGCAGAAAGGCCTAAATGCTCGCATCTGAAACGCGCTAATCTCGTGCCTGTGCTGCTCCGTTCTGAGACTTGACTGCCGATGGACGCACTCCTTGGTACAGCTAGCGTCATATCTTCGCACTACCAAACACCGGCAACACCCTTAATCATCTGTGCCTGGCCGCCACTTTCCGTGCTCGTGAACAAGGAGCAATGATTATCGTGCGATGAGTCAACGGCGTGTTCATTACTCCCCGCTATTAATATGAGAATGAGCAGACTCGTGGGCTTCGTTATCGTGCCGACCATCGTTAGTGCTACCAATTTCTGGTCAGACTGGCTCGTCGCAAGAGAAAGAAAAAAAGAAAAAAAAGCAGCGTCGTCAATGTTCATGTTGCAAGAAGCTTTTCGTCACATGTGGGCTTCATTCAAAAGTGGCGAGCTACGGCAGTACATATCGTGACGCGCGTATCCGCTCTGATTTCATGGCTAGCTGCCTCTATCGAGCAGGTCGGGGAGTCGCAGACAAAAATACTATATTTTTTGCTCTTTTCTCTTTCCATACCGTTCGTGATATGGAAGGGTAAGGGTATACTCGAGGTCATCCAATTTTAGAACACGGTACAGACGAACCGTCCACGGGTGACAGTTCAGCTGACCGGCCGTCCGATGATGCCGGAATGCGGCTCGTACATGATGAGCTATGAGACTTCACTACTATTTGAGTGCTCACCAGTAGGTGTATCATGTGCCGCCTGACGCCATCTTTCCAAGTCGACCAGTTGACGAGACATCTTATAGAGATTCAGCGTTACACGATCGGCAAAACTTTTTTGCAAAGGGCTTGCCGACCAAATTGGAAAAATCGTCGGCGAACAAGCTTAAAAAATGTATAATACACATTGAATTGACCAATGACGGCCAACGCATGGCACAATCCCTGGAAATAGCTATGCATACAACGTGTATTCAAACCAGCATGGGGCGTGGCCCGGGATACTGCAGCGTTTCGTTGACATTTCCACAGGCTGGAAGCGGCACTTTGTTCACACAAAAGACAGGCTAAGTGCTCAACCAGTCGACGACTTACAGGGCCGACGACGGACAACACAATCGCATTGGAGTTGGTGGACCACCGTTCTTCTTATTATTATTTTTATTTTTTCTTTTCATTTCTTTCGAGGGGACCTATTTGACCACGTGGGCGAGCGCAACAAGAACGAACACCCAAGACCGCAGAATCGCCGAGACATGGCGTTCGTCGCCTCACGCCTCCCATCGAAGTCGTGGATTTTATTTTTCCTATTGGTGTTTGGGGAGGGGAAAGGGGCAATGTGGGAGTGCAATGAGATCGAGGAGGCATGCGCCCGTGACTGCTCAGTGCGTCTGTTCGTCTGCATGACTGTTTTGGTAAAGCGTCAGGCCAACATATCATTTTATTGATGCGTCGAATATTGATTCGATTGACACGGTCTTCTGGCTCTATCTGAGATTTTTTTGAGAGAAGAGCGTATTCTAACCAGTATACGGCGGCGGCATGACTGTGGCAAGTGGGCTTGGCGCAATTCCCTGTTGGCAAGCCAGGCAAGGAGAAGGAGTCTTGGCAGTTTTTCCCGAGGGCTTTCCGGGTGCATACAGACCACAACAGCGGAAGATGCACAACAAGATGGGAACCTAGAATTCACATCTCTCCCATCGATACCATCTTCAAATTGTCGGCACAGATTGCGTCGTCGAGGGCTTGTCTGCTTGTTGACAGTGGTGTGGTTGTCACATTTGGCACTCGCTCTGCGCTGCTCTTCTTTATTCTGAATGGGGGGCCAACTACGCAAGTTTTTTTTTAGTTTTTTTTTTTTAAAAAAAAAGGGAGATAGAAAAAGAAAAAAAGATAGAAAGAAAGGGAAAAGGAGGGGTAGGAGAAAGAGAAAAGAAAAGAAAACAAAGACGAAAGGAACCCCCCCAGGAAAAACAATAACAAAGCCACACATCGACCCGGCAGTCCGGGTCAACCAGTACCGCAGGAACCGCCTGCGCGTGGTTTTCTCGTGTCTCTGTGTCCATGTATCTGTCCCGTGTTGTCCCGTACAATGCCTGATTCACGACCAACCACCTCTCAGTCTTAGCCCCCAAATACATTCTCCGACATTTGTACGGTACGTACACATGTGTACTGTGTATTTACCTACACAACAAGACAACCAGGTGAGTTGGGTATAAGAGGGGGCGTGTGAGACATGTTTGCCCGCAGAGCAAGCCCAGAGGACAATTTGACTTGCTGAACAGCTGAGACCTTTCACATAGAAAGAAGAATTGCTTTTTTTCTTCCCCTCTTTCCCTTTTTCTTCCTTTCCCCTCCCCCCTTCTCTTTCGTACTTTCAACAGAAGAAAGTCGGAGAGGGGGGGGATGAGGACGGGCGTGTGAGCGCTGTCTCTCAGCTCATGCTCATACTCATTCGTATCGTCACCCATCCCCCACGTACCGATGACGTACGAACCACACAACCTACCCATCTTGGCAAACCGTCCATGCCATGCCATCCGCGCTGGCAGTAAAACAACGCATCATGTTAAATAGAAACGGTACGGTACACCTTGGCAAAAACGTGGTCAGATGGTCATCGGAAACATGGTCTGTCGTGCGAGAACAAAAAGAGAGAGGCAGGCCCAGCAACGGTTCTCTCGGGAGAAGGTGATTGTGGCAGGGAATGTGGGGTCTGGTGCTTTCAACGTTCCTGGAGGAAGATATGGCGTTTTGGTCCTTTGCTTGGCGCGTTAGTCAGAGCAATTGGCGGGCGAGGTAAGGAGTGAGGCTGTATCTAATCCTTATCTTGCCCTTCGCCCTTTTTTTTCTTTCTTTTCCAGGTTTTCTTTTTATGTATTTTTTTTTCTTGTTTTAAAGCAAGAAGAATGCTAATAAACCCCCAATTTTTCTTTCTTTTTCCTTTACTTTTTCCTTTCTTTTTTTTAAAGAAAAAAAGAAAAAAAGAAAACGTTCTTCTAGCACAATGGAGACTTGTGTTTCTATCATACGCTATTTCCGCGTGTAACAGACCTAGTTGTGTAAGTACCTAGATATCTGTGTATATACGAATGTAATCAAAGGTAGCATATATACAATTTTTCTTTCTTTTCTCTCATATTTCTTTAGGTGTTTCCTCTTCCATTGTCCCCCCCCCTCTCCCCCCTCCGCTCCCTTTTTTCTTTCTTTCTTATTCTCATATGCCCCCCCCTCCCCTTCGTAGTTCTATTTCCTTCTTCCCCACCTCTCCAACTCCCTCCTTTCACTGTAAATCTACTTCTTCCGACACGCCTCATCGTCTCCACGGCTGTACCATCTCCCGAGGAGGCTTGCGCGCAGAAACCTCTAGCCAGAACCAGACCAGCCAGACTAGGCATAAAAACGTCCACCCCATCCAGTAGTGCTGACATGAGCCAGCCACGCACAGCAGAGGTATTGCTTGTCTAACCTCACTTAGACCAGACACTAAAGTAACAAAGGGAGCGGACACGAAAAAAGAAAAGAAAAAAAAAAGTAAAGAGAAAATAAAGGAAACCAAATCTAACCACGAGCCGCACCAACGAGGCTCTGCCATGACCGTGCCGTGCCATGCCGGTAGATGGAAAGGAAAGTCTGACTCTTGGTAGCTTGCGTTGAGGTTTCTATTTGTACGTCTGACTCATGCCAGTCCGTCAACTGAACCACCTAAAGCTAGCTTAGTGGCCTTTTTCTCATCTCTGACTATTTCGAACCATTTGGTTTACATCTTTATTTGTTCATTCACTTCGTTTGAATCTGTTTCGATAATAGGGTCGCTTTCGTCTCAGCCTGCGGCTGCAGACGGACGATACGGTCACCAAGTCATCACCCCCTTTTTTTATCACAGGTGCCATTCCAAGATTGACGTTCCGTGTTTGTACCTCCACTGCGGAACGGCTTGGCTGCGGCCCGCGAGTATGGAACGGTTATCATTATTATTATTTGTCTCGTCTGGCTGGTCTGGCTGATACATGTTCCTTTCGTAAAAAAAATGGACCATGACTAGATTTAGGCTTGTGATGCACGTACTTTGGACTTATCATCATGACACAGTAGCGCTACATGATAGAGTTTTTGTTTTTGTCCAAATACAAGATTACAAAACTACCAAGATTAATCATCATGGTGGAAAATCAATAAACACAAAAACACAGATGAGGCAAAAACCCCTGCCTGCCCGTGCTACTACTTCCAAAAAGGGAAAGAAAAAACGCTTATACATATAATCACACGACAGAAACAAAACATAATGCTTCCTATTCGCACAGCCTTTGGGGTGTCCTATCGGCATAAACATGCGTCTGCTTTGACTTGAAACCACGTAGCGTAACTCTGAAGGATTTTCTTACCAAAAAGACCATCCTCCCCTTATTGCTTCTTCTTCTAGACAAAATATCAAGAGAAAATAATATAATATATATTGCTCTACAACATTATGGCCAGCTCGGGCCGGTCAATCTTGTCGTCCTCCAGATTCGGATAATAAGGAACCATAGCATCCGCGCACTGCACATAGGCATCATTGTAGAGACGCCAGTAGGGTGTGCGCACTTTGCGCGCGGGGTGAAAAAGACCGGCCCAGACGTAATTGAGAACGACGCCGGGCCCAACGGCCATTCGGATGGCTTCGACGGCTTCGACTATGCGGTCAATGACGTGGGGACTCGTTTCAAACAGGTTCGGGAACAGGAGGTTGAGGAGATGGATCATGGCGTCCTCGCAGCCGAGACCAATGACGCCCAGAGCAATGTGCTTGACCACCGAGGCAGCCGTCTGGCGATGGACTTGGTCCCGGTCGATGAGAGCGTCTTCGAGCAGAGGCGTCACGGCGTAGACGTAGTCCTTGGCCATTTCGCCAATGTATTCAAACAAAAAGGAAAGTGACTTGAGAACACCGTTTTGCACATTGAGTTCGGGAACGCGGTATTCGTTCATCAGGGCGGGCAGCACGGTAAAGGGCGCACATGTCTCGGCCACGATACCAATCGCAACAGCCGTGTTGACACGCGACTGACGTTCTTGCACTCGGAGATTGTTGAGCAGCGTGGCCAGCACGTCTTGCGGACCAATGGCCTTGGCGATGAAACCAAATGTGTTGTTGGCGGCGCGCCGAATGCCTTTCTTGTGCGCCTTGAGCATGTCCAGCAGTTCGAAGCAGATTCGCATCCATTCCCGAGCATTGACGCTTTCCGGGCCACGATCTGCGATACGTCCTACGAGGTCGATCGTGTTCTCCTGTACCTTCTCGTGCCGATTGCGCAGAATCGGTGTTAGACGAGGCAGTAGATCCTTGATGGGCGGCTGCATCTGGCTGATGCCCACCACGGTCACAATGGATCGCAGAGCTCCCAGAATGGATCCGAGGACCTCGGGGTATTCTTCACCCAGGTACTCGTACAGAATGATTCCGAGCTCTCCCATCAACGCGTCTTCGCCGCACTGCTGCATCACCATGGCGATGCGTGAGATGAGATCGGCCGCCTGCTGTCGTACAGTCGCTGACTTGTTGTTGAGTCTCCAGCGGATGGTACCGACAATCTGAGGCAGATAAGGCTTGCATCGCGTGCCCAAGGCATTCACCACAGAGCCGAAGCCGTTGAGCATTACGATGTCTTCCACACTCTGCTCTTGAAACGCGTGTAGAATCCCATCCACCAATCTTTCCTCTAACCGCTCGCCAATGTCTGCTGCGCCCAAGCTCGCCACAATCTTCTCCGTAGTCTCCACCGTCATCTTGCGATACGCCTCGCTTTCGTCCTTCAGGTTGTTCACGATTCTTTCCAAAATCTCGCTGGCACCAACCTTTTGCCCCATGTCAAACGTCGTTTCAACAACTTGCTTGTAGTTGCGCTTGTCCAGGGCCATGCGCCGGACCCAGAAGCTCTTGAAAAACTCATCCAGAACGTGCTCTTTGAGGTAACCCGCCGTGACACCTTCTGTGCCGGCACATTGGGACACCACCTTGAGGACCACCTTCTTCATTTCCTCATCAGGAGACGAAAACTCCCGCAGAAGGATTTCCATAATTTGACTCGTGTAGTAGTTGGCGTACTCTTCATCCATGAGGGGAATGATGTAGCCGACAGCCTTGAGAAAGCCGGCGAGGCCCTTGCCACGCTGCTTACGTGCTCCCGTCCACAATGGATTCAGAATGTCGTCAAAACTCTCAATACCGTACGGATTCGACGCTTCGGCCAGTGCTGCAATCGCCAAACTCGTCACCGTCCTGACCTTGGTTTGTTCATCATTGAGATTTGGCGCAATGCACTCAACCAACCCTTTGAGATGTGGAAGCACGGCACACCCCATCAAGATAGCAATCTGCTGCACAATCTTGACGCCCGTATGTCTCGCGTGCCATGACTTCTTGCTGCGGCAGACAGCCCGCAAAAAGGGCAGAAGGGCCGGGATAGTCAGAGCCGAGGCGACCACGGCAAAGGCCCTGGCTGTGGTGTTTCGGACATATTCATCCGGATGGTCAATGTCTGGTCGCATCACACTAATCATGGTCGCCAAGCCGGCAGCTTTGGCAACATTGGAAATGATCTCACGACCTTCTACTCTGGCATAGTAGTCTTGGTCGATGAGTAGTGGTTCAATGACGACGAGAATTCTATGCACGTAGGGCCGCACCAAGTCGTCCAGCTTGTACAGAATTCGGTCAATCACCTTGACCAGCAGATGGCGCTCCTGATCCTCAAGAGACTTCTCCATGAGTAAAGGGAGAATTTGAGCGAAGAGAGCACCCGCACCAAAATTTCGCGCATTGTCCGTGATCTGTCGAAGGGCTGTTTTTCGCATAGGCGGTGTGCCGTTTTTAATCTTGAGTAATAGTCTCATAATCTTCCGTTCCTTCAACTCCTCTACCGACATGGCGTTTTCATCAGATCCATCATTCAGCTTGCCAAAATAAGCCATGTCCTCGGGCTTGAGAAACTGCAAATCCCCAACCCCGGATAGCTCGGCAGGAATTGGTTTGCCTCCCAGCCGAACTTGATCAGGATCCTGCATCATGAATCCTGTCGCGGATGCAGGCGTTGCCATCAGTTTGTGAGCCGGAGCACGTACAGGCTCGTACCCGGGAGGCGGCTCTAGGATCTTGTAGCCTTCGTTCTCGCCTGGAAGCAACATGTCGAGCTCTTCATCGCTGAGGGGCACATTGCGAGCGTTCATGTCGGTTCCGAACGATGGAAGCATAATAGGAGGCGCCTGTGAAGGATGCATGGGGGTCGCCAGCCCCTGATTTCCCATTGGGGTTGCAGAGGGGGCTTGGTCCCAGCGAGATCGTTTCTTGCCAGGTTCCTCCGCGACAACAGATGGTGCTTGATCCCATCTTGACCGCTTAGGCTTGGCCGCTTCTGCATTGCCATCTTGTGCTGGTGTTTGGTCCTCCGTGGGAGTAGTTGACACGTCCCATCTCTTCTTGCGCTTGCGCCCTGACGCGACGGACTCAGTAGAGCCAGCCTCAGTATTCTCCTTGTCCACCTCTTCTGTCAGGGTCGGTTGCGCATCAGTAGTGTCGACACCGTCTTCATTCAGCTTCGCCTGAATGGCTTTTCGGACGCGTTCCTCTTCCTTGTCCAGCTCGCGAGCCTCCATAATTTCCCTATAGGTAGTTCCATTCTCGGTTGCTCCAGCTTGCCGGTTCTCCGCAAATGGATCGGCTCTTGTAGGGGTCAAGACTCGATTGAATCGGCGTTTCTGGTAATCGGTTTCGCGGTCGGCAATACGCCCACTCTTTTCGCCCTTCCCTGCTAAAATGTCTTCCTCTTCAACGCCATTCCCTCGAGCAAACTCATCTATCATCTCGCGAGATGCCGTGTATTGGCCAACAAGACGCCTCGTCTTGTCCTCCTCCATGTCCTCATCGTCGTCGTCTCCCATAGGTAAGGATGTATGGTATCCAGCAAATTTATCAACTCCATCGCGCTCGTACAGGTCGCTGTCTGCGTTGTCGGTAAGACTTTGTCTCCCATTATCAGTACGTTGGGTTGAGGCATCCAGTGCACGCGAGCTTTTCTTTGCCGCCGCAGCGTCGTTCCGCTCGCGCTGGATCTTCGCGATCGTGTTTGAATCCGCGTCCGACATCTTGGCTCAACAAAAAAAAAATTCACCTCATCCCGGTTCCAAATCGCACGACAAATCTGCAGCGTTCTGGTTGCACATGGATAGGCAGCCTCGATGGGGTTGAGTTTGGTACAAAGAAGTCTTGGTTACTTTGGGGAGCGACAGCTTGAGCTGAGGCAGCAAAAAGTCCCATTGCTGAAAAGGTCGGGTGCCTTCCGACTTTTACCCGACAAATTCATGCCGGCCACCTCACATGCAACCTTTGCATGGAAAACAACCACTTGCTTATTTCCGTAGGATGACAATACAAATGCATGTGGACTAATTTTGATTTGAATATTGTTTGGAGGATGTCGAACCCTCTTCTTACTTAGGACGAATTTCTAGTCCGTCGTCGCTTATATGAGGTTGTTTTCTCTATCATTTTCGAATCTCTAACATCTTCAAGCTTTGTTTCAATCTTTATCCCCGCCTGCAATGCTGGCTTCCTTTTTCTCGGTCCTTCTACTATCAGGCCTTCTTCTTCCTTTGTCTCAGATTTGACTTTAATTGGCTTGATATCCCGAGTCCTTGTTTTGCGATCTGAGAACTCCCGGAGATCAGCGGTGAAAAGGACGGAATGTGCCCATCCTGCATAGTCGCCCCAGATGTCCCTGAAATGGTCACCAACCGCGTCATACATGGTCTTGTTGAATGTCTTTGTCTTGCTTCTTCCGAAGTTGTAATCCCTTTGTGCAATCTGCCATACGTGAGTATCGACAGGAACAGATTCACCCCACCCTAATCCCATGAGACACACACAGTCCGCAACCTTAGGCCCGACTCCGGTCAACGACAGCAAAGCTTCGTGTGCGCCTTTGTAGGTTGAGTCACCGTTGATGGGATATGAGCGTGATATGTTGGGTCCCAAATGACGCGGGTTTCGGTGAGATTCTAACCAGTAGGCGGGTTTCTCTATAGCAACCATGCGGGCAGTATCGGCAACAAACTTGGCGCGATAACCAAACCCCAGCTCCCGAAGATGCGACTCGACGTTTTTGCCGGTGAGGGTGTCAGGCGTGGGAAAGTCGTGCATTGGCTCATCGCCAATATACCCAATCAGTGGGCCATAGTGGTTGCACAGTTTGTGAACCTGCGATTATGTAGCAACGTAAGATAATGAAACATACGGCTCAGAAGCTGCTTTGGGAACTGACCATTTGGGATATTCTGCTGATGTTGTTGTTGCTACTGCATATAAAGCATATTAAAGCTTCCCAGGCGTCTTGGCTAAGGATGCGAACGCCGGCAAATTCGGGTGCTTTTTTCCTAAAGTTGGGATCTGCTTCTGACCATTGATCGTAGAGAGCACTCAGATTAAGATTTAGACTGAAATATCGACGCAAAAGTTCTTCTGTGTCATCATCACTGTCTTCTTGCACGTGCGTGGGTAACGGCGGAGTAGGGATGATGTTGCGAGACTCAGGCCAAGTCACTCTATAGTGAAGGTGGACAGGGTCTTGCTTCAAGGACAAGATACGACCTTGAAGAGTACATACCCTAGCTCAATAGGTACATATTAGTGACCAAAGCCAGCGGTGCTCAAAGAATAAAGAATCTCACCACTCATCGCTGATTTTCCTCCATCGAAAAGACTGGCCACATCGTAGAGTTGTGTCAATGCACAGCTCTGAACGACTGATGGGAAACTTGCGCCAGTCCGACAAACGCTTCAAAGCCATGGCGAAGCAGGCCGACGCAGTATCGATCTGACTACTTTACCTATCAGACAGGATGTAGTTGGAAAATGACGAGCGGCCAGAGGCCAGCACCAGCACCCTCAGAATAACCTCAATAAAGGCAACGACAAGGAGACGACCAGTGAATCGAGACTTCTTGAGCTTCAATTGCCACCCAGGCGCAGGCCGAGGGTCCAGTGACTCCAGGTTAGCTGCCCAATGATTGGAAATTAGCACCATGCCAGACCAGACCACACCAGACCCAGACTTTACCACAACAAACCTGAGACTGAGGCCAGTGCCGCCACTACTCCATTGCGTGCACGATGGAATCAGACCCAGACCAGACCAGATTGAACAGCTAATTTTGAGGCGAAAAACCACATGCACCCTGGCAGCCAAGCCTGAGCCCGTGGAACAACCGTCAGCAGTTACTTGCCGCGAGGCCGCTAGTCCAAACACGGCTTAGCGCTATCCGACGAAAAAGCTCCAGCCTCGCCTGAGACGGCAAAGTATTGTAACAGGAAAACCAAGCTTAAATCAGACCTTCACTTTTGTTGACGAGGTTCTCGCAACACATCGATTTCGAAGCGGCCTGTTGATCGCGCAAGGCTGGGATTGAGTCTCGCATATCATGAACGGCGACACTTATACTTCTCGAGGTTGATCTTTCCTTGACGAGCGTTGAAGACGCCATGGCAGAGGCCACGATGGAGCCACGCTGACCAGTTTTCTTTCATTAGCAGAGGGACGACGCGGTCGAGATCATCCTGTACGTAGCTCAATCCATAGTTTTTATGCTGGCTAATCATTATACAGTCCACCAGAGGGGAACGAGACGATCGCCGCGACCGCCACAGAGATAGGGACGGTCACCGAGATCGAGATCGAGACCGAGACCGAGACCGAGACCGCGACCGAGACCGCGAGCGTGATCGAGACCGCGAGCGTGACGGCGGTCGCGAACGTAGACGATCAAGGTCTCCCGATCATCGGAGCGGCCATCGCCGGGTTGAAGGAGATGTAGATGCCTATTCTTCTAGTCGCAACCACCGTGATCGCGAGCGAGAGGATAGATACTCTGGACGTGACCGTCGAGGGGAACGCGAGTGGGACCGCGACCGAGGCTCTTCACGCAGAGACTCTCGTCGCGACGACGATGAGAGGCCTAGTAGAAGGGACCGAGACGGCTTTGACGATCGTCGTCGAGGCGGTGGTCGAGATCGACGAGACGACGCCGGACCGCCCAGACAGGAGGCTCGCAGAAGTCCTACTCCTCCTCGGCCGAGAGAACCAACCCCAGATCTGACGGACATAGTCTCAGTTCTGGAGCGCAAGAGAAGAATGACCCAATGGGATATAAAGCCTCCAGGGTACGAAGTCGTCACGGCCGAGCAGGCAAAATTGTCAGGCATGTTCCCTCTACCTGGGGCCCCCAGACAGCAGCCCATAGATCCCACCAAGTTACCGTCGTTTATCAACAAAGAGCCGAATGGTGGGGGAGTGTCAAGCGCTGGCCTGAAGGCAAGCAATTCCCGACAATCGAAGAGACTGATTGTATCAAACATCCCGAGCGGAAACACCGAAGAGACTATCATGTCGTTTTTCAACCTCCAGCTCAATGGTCTGAATGTTATTGAGAGTTCAGACCCATGCACTCTCTGCCAGTTTTCCGCTGATCGATCTTTTGCAGTCTTGGAATTCAGGACATCCAATGACGCGACAGTAGCTCTTGCCCTGGACGGCATATCTATGGAGGCAGACGATGCTGCGAATGGTGCTGACGGGGAGCCACATGGCTTGGCAATTCGACGTCCCAAGGATTACGTTATGCCGGCCATTCCCGATGACTTGACATTTGATCCCGAAGTCGTCTCCAATATCGTTCCAGATACAGTACATAAGCTGTCTATAACCAACATCCCCCCCTTCCTTACAGAGGAGCAGATCATTGAGTTGCTCGCTGCCTTTGGTAAGCCCAAGGCGTTTGTCCTTGTCAAAGATCGAAGCACGGAGGAGTCACGGGTAAGTCAATTTTTTATCTCATTTCCCTTGTCTCGTGAGAACATGAGACAGACTTACAGATGCTGATTTACGCAGGGAATTGCCTTTGCCGAGTATCAAGAGCCTGGCTCCGCCAACGAGCCTGCCTTGAACGCACTAAACGGCATGGATGTCGGCGGAAAGAAGCTCACAGTAAAGAAAGCCAGTATCGGATCCACTCAGGTGGCCAACTTCGATGTTGGCATAACTGCCATCAGCGGGCTCGCATCTCAAATGCCCAGTAGTGCGGAAAAAGGACGTGTCTTGCAACTGCTCAACATGGTCACGGCGGAAGAGTTGCTGGATAACGAGGAATATGAAGGTATGAGAGTACTCGTCCAAAGCAAGGAACCAGCCGCTAATCCGATGCAATAGAAATTTGTGATGACGTGAAGGATGAATGTTCCAAATTCGGCACTATTTTGGAGCTGAAGATTCCTCGTCCCATTGGCGGTAGCAGACAAGCTGCAGGAGTCGGCAAGATTTTCGTCAAGTTCGACACACCAGAATCCTGTTTTAAAGCCTTAACCGCCTTGGCAGGCAGAAAATTTGCAGACCGGACTGTCGTCACGACGTATTTCCCCGAAGTGAGTACCTGACCTCATTCTATGTCACATTCCTTACAGTATAATTAATCACTCGCGCAGGAGAATTTCGATGTAAACGCTTGGTAGGGATTAGAACTACGGTAATCGTAACCTTCAATGTACGGGAGATTGGGAATGCAGTGCGGCTATGTAGGACAAGAGCAAGCACTACTTGTACGTCATTTTGATGAATTCATCCAATTGTAAAAACAGCAAAATCGAGAACGGTGAGAAGGCAAAGGTCAAGTTTTAAGGCAAAGACAAAATTCTCGTCGAGATGCGATTTGTTGATGAAGAACGCGTCATTATAGCCGCAAGTTTACGAGTCGCAATCAGGGTTATATTACGTGATCCGAAGAATGGCATCAGGCTACGAGGAAACTTCTTTGAATGTTAGTAAACCCCTTCATGAAAGTGGAAAGCGAAACTGAGTTTGTGAGTTTGAGTGAAGGTAGGTAAAAAAAAATCAGAAGTCCGGGTCATTCATTGAGTCTAAAGACTCTAAAATAAGAGGTACCAGAATAATAAACAATTGTGTTCGTATCATCATGTAAATGCACTGTGTAATTGATGTGTCTTGAGTATAAAGAGCTTGACTTACGGGACGGTCTGTGTTCGTGTGACAATATGAGAGCGATGACCACATGTAAGTATCGGTCAAGCTAATGGGAAATAAATGTGAAGATAAATAGGGAAAACTTTTATAGGTGGAGAGAAGGAGGATTGTCAGACCAGTAAGTCCACATTTGCTTTCGAGCAATTGAGTTGGAATATGTCACGTGATACGAGCTGCTGCCTCTCGTACCTTTGGCACCGCAGCACAGGCAGGTGCCTCACACACACATTCCGGCCCTAACTAAGCGAAAATTCGCCAGCTCCACACAAGACTTTGAGACTTGCGACAATACCACGATCAACCGGCATCTCCTTCATCCTCAACCACGTCAATAACTCACAGCCAAGATGGGTCGACTTCACAGCAAGGGAAAGGGCATTTCTGCCTCCGCCGTCCCCTACTCCCGCGCCGCTCCCGCGTGGTTGAAGACCACTCCCGAGCAGGTTGTTGAGCAGATCTGCAAGCTCGCCAGAAAGGGTGCAACGCCTTCGCAGATTGGTGTCATTCTCCGTGACTCGCACGGTGTCGCCCAGGTCAAGATCATTACCGGTATGTACAGAGGAGGAAGATATATATCACTTTCGACCTCAAGCATTAGATCATTTTTGTGCTGACTGGTTTCTCTTTCTGCATCTAGGTAACCGTATTCTGCGAATTCTGAAGTCGAACGGTATGGTACCCTGAACGAGTCCGACAAGGAAAAGAATGGAGTGGGAAAAGGAACAACAAGATACATGCAATACAAGAGCACATCTTCGTATTGTCTGCACTGCCTCTGTACGGTTGACGCTGACAGAGTGATTCTAAACAGGTCTTGCCCCTGAGATTCCTGAGGATCTTTACATGTTGATCAAGAAGGTATGTTGCAAAGCAGAGCCCGCGCTGGAAGAACACGAATAATGGGGCTTCCCATTTGCAGAGTGGTGTTGCTAAGATGAATTGTCCACACAGGCCGTCGCTGTCCGCAAGCACCTGGAGCGCAACCGCAAGGACAAGGACTCCAAGTTCCGTCTCATTCTCATCGAGTCCCGAATTCACCGTCTCGCCCGTTACTACAAGACCGTCGGTGTCCTGCCTCCTACCTGGAAGTACGAGTCCGCCACTGCCTCTACCATTGTCGCATAAGGCGGGCAAACCCGACAATTTATGAGTCGCGCTTTTATATAAAATAGTGGATTCTTGTTGGTCCTGGAGTTGGGGAAGAAAATTTATAGCAAAGGGAAAAACTGCATGTAGAAACCCGGATGCGCTGGGTCTTTGGTCTGGACGACCGTGATGAATTAGTCAAAGAAGTTAAAATGAAAGCGAATTGACTAAATACCCCTCCTACTATCTATTGTTTTGGTACATGTACTGTCGTCTCGGTCGTGATCATTTCCATGTGTGGCAGTTCTCCAAACGCCCGCTCGTGCATTATTTACTCGCCAATGTGCTTTAGCTAACTACCTACGTGGTGCCTTCTAATTCCCTTGATCTCTGAATGAGATACTCTCCTAGAGTGCGCAAAGGAGTTGGAGGTCTGCATCGCAAAAATCGTCAGCAAAGCTGTTCATGCCTATCACCAAACGGGAAAGGAAGCGTGAGGCCTACTGTTCCTTGGCCAGCTGCTTCATGCCTTCGAGCAAAACGCCAGTCACTTTCGTGTTCAGGTATCGTCTCGTGGGATCGCCGTGTGCAGGTGCTTCCGAGGGCATTGCGAAACCTAGATCCGGATGCAATGACGGAGCCCTTGAGCCGTGAGCAGGCGTTCCTGTTCGAGCTGGTGCTGGGCCTGGTGCAAGGTTGGCTGGCGCAGTGGACGACTAAATGAGCGTGTTCTTAGCCATAAATGCGCCGACAAATACTACTCAGCGACCGGGATTGCAAGAATAAATTCTAGAGCGTACTGCTACTTGCTCAACTGGCACATCCAACATGACGGTGTCCTTCTGCGGGGTTTCGGATGTTGAAGATAGCTGTTGTGATAATGTTGTGGGATTTGCGTCCGTAGTCTTGTCTGCGCCTGGTGAGGCTTGTGTCGTCTCGGGCATTGTGCTTACTTTGTCTTTCTCCTCTGCCATGGCTGCTCGTTCGGAGAGTATGTATGCTGGAAACAATGAGGATACTGAGAGTCTTGTGTCACCGAGTACTCGGCGAAGTTTTATTTGCGAATTACTTCCTACCTAGTTGATAGGTGATTGCGACAGGCGAATATCGGGGTAGTCGAGCTTAAGAGCTGTGTCAAAATTGGCTTAACGCGGTCAGCTGACTTCGTGTACCACTTAACACCACAAGTCGCGTCTTCCTCACCCCGGAGAAGATGACGCTGACAACGATGGATGGATTTGTGAGGAAATTTCCGAAACAAGATGTCGAGTGCGGTAGCAATGGGGTTCAATCACGTCACGACAACAGCACCTGTGAGCGGCCCACGAAGCGAAGAAAGCCAGATGAGATAGGAGATTCCGAATCAGATGCAGGGGACTTGCTATCACTGTCGGATGGTGAGGACAACCGCGCACGAAAGGAGGTATCACGCAAGCTGCGCATTAGGGATATTGCCGATGCGCTGCCATCTCCTGGCGTGACCGCTGTCGAGAATGTGCTTCCACCAACGCCAATCAACGACGAAGCCATTGAGGAATATGAGCATATGAAGACATCAAGTGTGGATACTGGAAGCAACGACGTCGCGGAAAAGACGAAATCATCATGGGTTAAGGGCAAAAGCTCTATATATGTGGATGCATTCAATCTCGCACTTGACACGGTCTTGGAAGAGGAATCCGTGCTGTTTGACGAGAAAGAAATGGAGGTGTTTCGGCAATGGAAACAGTTGGACTATGGGACACAATACCTGTCAGTATTCGGTTAGAAGGGAGCGGAGAAGCATAAGAATATGATCTGGAGAATCAATGACCGATTGAGTAACTGAGACTAACAGTGAGAATAGTTATGTGCGATTGTTTCTGAGGAAGACAGCGGCCTGGCATCGAAGCAGCCGCCTGGGATACTATGCTGACGTATCGGAGCCAGAAGTGGCTATACATAGTCTTCAAATGGTACGAACGCTGCCGAGTACAGGAGACGAAAATGTGGAAAGAACAGTGCCGGGTCTTGATCTGGAAAGATACAGCCTAGATGGGACGTTTACATTTGCCGACTCCTCCGAGGACCACATAGACAGCGTGGAGGAGGCCGCGCCGCTGTTGCTGTTGGATGAGCTCAAGGCCTTGGCCAAAGAGGCCAAAATTCAAGGCAAGAATAAAGCAGAGCTTATAAAAGGGTTGTGTCGCATGAGCGAGCAACAGGTCGGGCTGATGGCTCTGGGGTTGAGCCGGCAGAATAGTCGCAATACGGATGCGCCCGCATCTGACCAGGACTCTGTTGTGAAAACGAGCGACAAAGCTCAGTTAAAGCGGCAGAATTCGAATCGGAAAGCACATTTTTTGAGCAAGATACTGACAATTCTGGGGCCCTGCATTCGATTGTCGCCCCTGACGTTTAAACTGTTTGAGCGAGTACACCTGGTATTTTACCGGTCGACGGAATGGACGGAGAAGTCTCTTACGACTATCATATTGGCCAAGATTGCCCGACGAAATTTTCCAGAGTACATAGTCTGTCGAACCCGCACAATATTTGCTTCTCGTCTACACTTGTTGGAATTCGAAGCTGGGATTCGTCTCGAAGCACAGGTGGATACCATTCTTGAATCACTTGGTATCCCGAGCGAAGAGGATCTCGAGATGATCATGGACGTCTTTTCCATGGTTTATCCCCGGTGGAAGCAATACGTTGAGGAGGAAAGTGAAAAGGAGCGCGTGTTGTATGAGATGGGCGAAGGGGCGTATTTGAGGAGGTTCAATCCAGCGCATTCTTACACAAGGCTCGTGGTCAAGGCCTTATGGGTTCTCGCCAGGCGAAAAGAACATGCGAGGGAGCATGCCCTTCTCGAAGAACTCCTCAACCAGCGGCTTTTTCATTTAGCCCGCCGGGGCTCATGGTATCAGCGCAAAGCACTTTTGGAAGAGCACTACATGCCCAATATGGTAGAATACAAGGACAACAGGGTGAGTGGCGACTTGGAGCAGCGCAAGAAGGCGTGGAAGAGAATAGCCGCTGCAACGTGCGAGTCCGGGCTCCAAGACCCGAACTGCCATCTCATTCATCACTACGATCTTCAAAAGCGGTTGCTCAAGCTGGAGAAGAAGTTGAGGATACCCAAACGACTGCAACATGACTTTGGGCATGCTCGTCTGGCGGAACCTCTGGAAATTGAAGTTCAAGGTATACAGCTAAAGCGCAACTCAGCACCCAAACCAGGTGCACAGGCAGCTTCGACAAAGACTATATGGCTGGATGAACTCGACAGTGGGGAAGAATGCCGCGTAGAGGAAATGTGCCTGAGCTACTTTCGATCAAAGGGCTGGAAGGGGTATCACGCCGAGGGCGGCGCCATACGGACCATCTTTGCGTATCTCTTCTACGACATCTTGTTTTTGTACATTCCGAATGTCTTCCAGACGGCATACCAGACCTGCCCGCTAGATCTGCACACAGACGCCTTCTTCCCAGCGCGGGCGTCAGAGATTAACCATCGGCTGGTCGAGATTGCCAATGGTGAGGGAGAACGTCTTGTGCGCCAAGTCTGGGAAAGAGAACATGAGCGCAGAACGAGCGTAGTGGGATTGAACTGGGACTTTGACGTTGAAGACGTGGCAGAACTAGTCAGGTGTTTCGAAGGCAGCGCTCTGGCAGCGGTATGCAAGGTCATGGCGCAGGAGTATAAACACCGAGGGGGAGGGGTGCCGGATCTCATTCTCTGGCGCACAGCAGCTGAAGACGTGTCATCCGAAGCAGACGATCCTGGCCCTGACGAGGCAGCGGATGCATCTAGGGGTGAGGTCATGTTCGCGGAGGTCAAGAGCGCCAACGACCGGCTGAGCGATACGCAGAGGCTGTGGATCCATGTGCTTACCGGCGCTGGCGTCAAGGTGGCACTGGTGAATGCCACGGCCAGGGAAGTGAGAGAGGTGGACTGAGGCGTGCGGGCATGAACATGAACCAGTGGGAGGAGATCCGGTGACGACCACCATCGTGGCTGGCTGGCTTCTGGCGCCGGGCGGTTTCACAACGAAAGAGCCTTTGCCGAGGCCACCACTGCACGACGTGCTTCACACACGGTGATGTACATACCATACACGGACAGACTAAAACGCCGTGCATGTCGCAATTATATCCGTCCAGCACTACGGCGCCAACCAAGCTCCCCTGCCGCCACGTCGGAGACGCCGACTTGTACACGTTCCACGACAGATGGTCGCGCTTCTTTCCATTCTTATTACATTGCGCAATGTGCATGCATGTGTACATATGCAGGCTGTGTGGGTATCGCATACCCCAATGGAGCTCGCGAAACGAACAACGCAGGAACGGGTGGTAATAATTACAAGACTGACCACGCTGGATGCGTGGCAATGTCGCCATCACGATATAGGACACTGCTTTGTATCAATAACATACAAAAGTCGCTTGCGGAGAGAAGAACAAAATATGCAGCTGCGATCAATGTTTTCTGCTATACAATCAGAATCGTCAAAATATACGCCGACCCATGCAAATGGAAGCAAAAAAAAGTAAAGAAGGAGGTCTGATTTTGCTTCATCACGATGTCGATTTCCCTCCATCTCAAGAGGAAAAATAGAGGCGTTTCAGAATGTTTTACTCTTTCGAGGGGGTTGTTTCTGATACCAAGGACCAGGAGGCTGCCTCTGTCGATTCGTATGTGTATGTGCGTCTGGTAGCCAATGCATAATTGGAGTCAGGGAATGACCCGCGGGCGGGCGGGCGATTTTCGTGTTTCGGGACATGCTCTTCATGTTGGAACAAGGGAGCGTTGGAGTTGAGGCTGATGGGAGATGGGGGAAACGGGAAATTGAGTAAAATTCCCATGACTATTGACTGCCAGGTTCATCCTTGCCGGGACCCCCATGACGTGGCGACTTTGCACCGAAGCGCACGCAATCTTGCGCCCAAGTCGGTAGCTTTTTCTTTATGAAACAGGGATCTAAAGGTGATGATTGGGAATGCGGGTCTCTATGGTGTATATGTTTTGTTTTAACGATTATCTCTTTGTTGGAATACTGATTCTTTTTATTGGTATACTGTTTCTTTCTTACCTTCAAAAGCAGCCTAGGAAAAACAGCGAGAAAGAGAAAAGAAAGTTATTTGATAATGATGGGGGAGAATAAAAAAAGGAAGAGAGAACTTGGTCAACTCACTGGCAAGAAGACATGCCCTCAAAGAATCTTGGAACGGTGGCCATGGACAGGTGACTTGCGACGTTTTCCGGTTTAGAGTGGCTTTGCTGCAGTCGGGGGAGGGCCAAGAGAGACCGGCACTTGTGGGCAGAGGCTGTTTTATTTTTGGTCTCCGCCGTCTGGGGACCGTGGTGTGAGTGCCAAGACGGATTTGCGGATATGATACATGGTACAGAATAGAAGATCTAAAAAAAAGGAACATGGATGCAAAAAAAGAAAGAAACAAGGCGAACAACAAACCCACATAGCTCGGTTAAGAATGAAAAAGAGGAACAAAATGCCGTGTTATGAATAGTATAAAGACTGAATGATCTAAGAAAAGAAACATGGGTCCGAAAAAAAAAAAATTAAAAAAAGAAGCATCCATCAACCGATCAGCCTCACAGCTCGGACCAAAACCATCCCCCTGGGTCAGCATTGTCTCCGTCCCGCGTTCAGCCAAGTTGGCTCGAATCTCTCGGTCAGGGGGTGGAGATACAACGCTAGCGATGTCAAGCATGAGAGCAGGCAGACATCACACTCTGGAAGAGAGAGTAAGACAGGGGAGGGGAAGGAGAAAAGGCATCACACACGCACACGTATCAAGAGACGACGCTGCTTTGCTCGACCCATGCGAGCTGTTTACCAGGTCCAAAATGATGGAGCGTTTTTCACCAGGGGCTTTACGCAGCGGTACAGAATTATCCGCCCAGGAACGTAAACGATGTTCTTCTTTCATGAGATGGCACATGGAGGTTGCAGAAAGCACAACTCGTCGGACGTAAATTAATCTTCTCATGCTATGTTAGCTTCTCTTCATATCCCTCGTTTTCTTTTTGTTCTTTGGAGCGCGATGGGCCGGCCAGGGCAGTGAAACCAGTTCCCTTATTCTATGTACACACATACATGTGGAATGTTATTTAGAAATGTCAAGCAATTGGTAGGTACTTCCTGATCAATGCCGGCCCCGCCCGTGCCATCGCCGCCTTCCCCACCACGGCGCTTACGGCAACAGCCAATCAGAGCCGCTGACGCGCACTCAGGCCTGCGTGACAGATGCGCGAGGAACACGCCGACCAATCGACTTCCCGGAGAGGGTCTATCCTCGGCGCTTAATATCCAGATGCCAGACCGGACAGGAAGGACCGTGGGGTTGCAGAAACAATCCTGGCTGTTTCCAGTTCCAGAAGCTCTTTTGTTGTTGAGCTGCAGTTACGTTCGGCAGCCCCTGTTCCCAAGATCCCATGTCTCTGCTTCTCACCTGGATGCACTTGTATTTTGATACGAAAATCAGGAATGCGAAAAAAAAAAAAAAAAAAAAAAAAAAAAAAAAAAAAAGGAAGAAAAGGAAGGGATAAAAAGGAAAAAAATTACACACAAAAATGCACAGCCCGCAAAACATGTTCTGCGGGCGCGAATGACGGCATCTTGTTACGCCATGAGGGGCACAAAGACAGAGACGTGTTGCGCGATGTGATGCGCCGTCGCGGGATGGGGGTGGCGATAAATGGGGGGTGCGATGAGTAAATACCTTTTTCCTCTTTTTTTTTTTTTTTTTTTTTTTTTTTTTTTTTTTTTTTTTTTTTTTTTTTTTTTTTTTTTTTT